>MBAC02008502.1:0-19618 GCA_001712635.2 Nothophytophthora sp. Chile5
ACGTCTTCGGCTACGCGGACCAGAACATCACGGGGCTCTGCGTGCGCTCCACGGTGGTGCCGGAGCTCTCGCGCGTCACCATCTCGTGCTTCCTGCGCGACCGCGAGCTGCCGGCGCTCAAGAAGCGACTGCGGGCGCTGGTGGCCGTCACGTTCTTCCACCTGACGACCGTCAACTTCTGCGTGGCCAACGAGCAGCTGCTGCTGCGCTCGCAGTTGCTGCTGCAGATCCGACGCGACCCGCGGCGCCAGCGCCAGCTGCTGCGCGTGCTCAAGGCCTTCGACGCGGAGCTCGTGAGCCCTGACGACCAGCAGGACGCGGCGGGCGACGACCCGCTCGTGGCCATCGACGACGATGACGGCGCGGACCAGGGCTCGTTCTACGGCGCCCCCGCCGCCTCGCAGTTCCTCACGCTGGCCGACGAGCCCGAGCGTCTGCTGCAGTTCATGGGTGCACTCACCGAGGCCGGTTTCAGCATCCTGGAGACGCAGACGTGCGGCCCACTCTTCCTGGACACGTCGCACTCGACGCTGGACCCGGAGAGCGCCTACTGCTTCCGCCGCGAAGTCGGCTCCGAGGTGGAGAACCTGCTGCTGGTGCCCGTGGACAACGACGCCACGACTGGTGGCTCAGCTGTCGGAAGCGACGGCGAGGAACCCGTAGGTGGCGGTACCAGTGGAGCTGGCGGAGCGGCCTCCGTGCTTCGCCAGCTGAACAAGAACACCAATCCGGACGTGATGCGTTCCGAGGCCGACCCGCTGGACGCCGACGTCATGTCGCCCGTGCCGGCCACGTCCACCTTCCAGCTGCACACGAACGAGCAGGGCTACTTCTCGCCCAAGCGGCTGCGACTGCACGCCCGTATTGCACAGCAGCTGTACTCGTCAGCGCCGCAGGACCTGAGCTCGCCCAAGTTCGTGCTGCTGCTGGGCATCCCGGGCTCGGGCAAGTCCACGATGCTGAGCCACCTGGACCTCATGGGGCAGCTCACACTGCAGGATTTTGTCAACTTTGACGTCGACGACGTCATCGCGCTGCTGCCCGAGTTCTACCACGCCATGCTCAATGTGGGACTGGGCAACGCGCCCGAAAGCCGCAGCGCCACCGCGGAGGAGACCGCCGAGGGCAGCGCCAAGTCTAAGGCGCCTCTCCTGCCGGGGCCTCAGACGCGGTACCAGCTCTGTCGCGACGAGGCGCGCTTCATCCTCAAGAAGAACCTGCACAGCGCCATCATGTCCCGCAAGAACATCATTCTGCACGGCAGCGGCAAGAGCTTCACGAGCTACGCGCGCACCATCGACCAGGTCAAGGCCGCGGGCTTCGACACGCACGTGGTGTGTCTGGACATCCCGCTCATCGAGGCCTACCAGCGCGTGGAAAAGCGCAGTCGCGGCTACGGCCGCGATGTGCCGCGCTCGGTCATCGACGTGGCCTCGTCGCTCATCACGCGCAACTTCCGGCGCCTCGCCAGCCGCGTGCCCAACGCGCATCTGTTCGACAGCACGGGCATCCCGCCGCGCCTCGTCTGGAGCAAACAGCGCTCGGAGATCGTGGCGGACGACGCCGGCGACCCCGTGCAGCGCAAGTACCACCTCGACTAGACGGCGGATATTTAACCATTTCAATGGACCTGACACGCGTCTCCACGGACGGGAGAGCAGGATGCAGAAGAGAGATATGGACGCAAACATGCAGCCTTTGGCTACAGCTCTATTTGGTTACGCGCTCTAGTTGGCGGCGACGAAGGCGACCGAGCGGATCTTCCAGTACAGGGGGTTGACGGCCGTTTCGGTAAAGAGGCCCGTGCTGCCCGTGAAGCGCTGCGAGAGCGGCGACGTGTCCTGCTGCGTGGCTTGGGACCCCTTCGCGACCGTCTGGACGGCGCCTGCGCCGTTGTAGTTGTCCTCCTCGTAGGCGACCACGTCGAAGTCGGTGGCGGGCGTCTTGAACAGCAGCACGCCCTCGAACGAGTCTCGGTAGCGGGTTTCCACAGCCGGCACGTCCTCCGTGTAGCATCTGCCGAACATGTTGGTCTGGTACGGCGGATAGCCGATGAAGCAGGCGCGCCCAGCCTCCTCCACGTAGAGCTCCACCATACCGGCGGTCTCGTTGTAGCCCGTCGCTGCGACGTCCGCTGAGATCGTCTCCCAGGGGTTGTCGGACTCCGAGGGCAGGTCAACCAACGCGTTGACCGCCAACTCGCAGCCCGTGCCAAACTTGATGCTCTGGATGCCAACAGGCGGCTCGATGGGGTTCGCTGCGGTGCAGGTTTTGCTGCGCTTGCCCACGCAGAACTCGGAGCCCTGGAAGTTGACCTGGTCGTAGAAGCACACGAAGCAGTCGGCTGTGGCCGTGGGCAGGATGCCGAGCTTGCTGCTGAACTGGTCGCGCCAGGCCTTGGGCGCGGATGTGGCGGTGGTGGCGGAGGCGGGCGAGCTGGCGATGGCGCAGAAGGAGAGCGCGGCGGTGGCGGTCGACAGGAAGTTCACCATGACTGAGCTGACTGTGGTTTGTGAGGCGGATTGGATTGTGGGGAACGGAAGGGCCGGAGCCGCAGTCGAGTTGGCTCTGTCGGAAGAGCAGTAGAGGCTGCGATGGCTTCCTGCGTGCCGGCCGTCTGCTCGTCAGTCTCCGGTGGCGGGAGGAGTCCAGCCCATAATAGGTTTTGCTGTTCGTGCGAGCCATTCGTGGAAGCCAGATGGCTGTTGGAAGAGGTGGCGAAGGCTGTCGAAGGAAAGGCCTCCGTCGAGAATTGGAGGGTGCCAGTCACCAGCAGGAGGAGCTCACGGACCAACTGGACGCCTTCTCTGAGATCCGTCTCCGCCAGCTGGCTGGGATTAATTAATACACGCACGCTCACCGCTCGTCACACAGCATGTCCAACAAGTTCAGCGCGTTCGGAGGACTGCCCAGGGCTTCCAAGCGAGGCACTGGGCACTCTCGTCTTCCTCTCACGAGCAGGAGAGAACGCATCGCTCCGTCACGAGCTGCATCCTGGGGAACTTCAACATGAAAGGCGACCACGGAGAGACGACCAACCGCACGAACACACGCGCTTCAGCTTTGCAAAGAAGCGCGTTCGAAGGGAGAGCGACATGGCTACACTGCGCTTCCCCGCACAGCTTCCCGCATTTATGTCTCTACACTTACGTTGCCACCAAGCCGTCTGCAACATGCAACGCCTCTCTATTGAACTATTAGCGCTACGCGCTCTAAGCTGCGTACGGCGCGACGGATCCGGGAGTCGACTCCCCTGCATCAGGGGCCACGAATGCGATCGAGCGCACTTTCCCCTGCATTGTCTTCTTCATGCCCGTGGCGCTGTTGTAGCTGTCCGTGTCTAGAGTGTGGCTGTAGCCAGTAAAGCGCTGCGAGAGCGCAGTCGTGTCCTGGTCGGTGCTTGATCTCTGCACGGGGCTCTTGGCCGCGCCGTTGAAGTCGTCCTTCTCGTAGGCGATCACGTCGAAGTCCGTCGTCGTCGTCTTGAACATCAGCAGCTCGCTGAAGACGTCTCTGTATTGGCCCTCGACGGCAGACACGTCCTCCGTGTAGCATCTGCCGTAAGAGTCGGCCGACTCGGGGGTCCCCAGGAAGCAGGCGCGGCCAGCCTCCTCTACGTACAGCTCCTGCACCACGTGCTTGTAGGCCGTGAGGTTGTAGCCAGTGTCCGCCACATCCGCCGAAATGACGTCCACGTGCTCGGCGTAGGGCGTGTCCGTCACACGCACATTGACCACCAGGTCGCAGCCCGAGCCAAACTTGATGCTTTCGATGGTGGAAGGCGCCATGATGGGGTTCGCCCTCGTGCAGGTCTCGCTTCGCTTGCCCACGCAGAACTTGGGCCCGGAGAAGTTAGTCTGTTCGTAGAAACACACGAAGCAGCTGGCTGTGGGCGTAGGCATCACGTTGATTTTGCTCCGGAACTGACTCCGCCACAGCGCGCTGTGTGACGTGGCGGCGGCGGGGGAAAACGCAAGCGCGCAGACCGTGAGCGAGACAGCGGCAGACGGCAGGAAGTTCAGCATCTCGGCGCTTGACTCGGACTGTAGAGGGGAGTGGTTGAGCGCGGCAGTGCAAGTCGAAGTTTGAGCGAGAACGATGTGCCGCCTCCGAGTTGGACGGCCTCGTTTGCTTCTCGTCAGCGACGGCTGTCGACGCAGGTCTTCTCTCCCTCTACGCCCTCTCAGCGGAAGAGGTGGAAGTGCAAACACAACCGGCCAGGCCCCACCACGCCCGTTCGCACAAGCCACAAGACACGCAGCAGGTGGAAAGTGCCAGCAGTGGTCAACAATAGACTCAAGACATGCTAGCACACCGTCGGTATCCGATTCTGCTCATAAGGTGGGAGAGATCGTGTTAGACGACCGCACAGGAATATTTGTTCGCGCATGTTGCCTGAGCAGATGGAGCTGCAGCTGCTAACGGCGCACCAGACGGCCACCCTACCACGTTTACAATATGCGGGGTCAGTCCTCAACCGCAATCCAGCCTCCACACGCCTTGCATTCCCACGAGACTGCCTGAATTTGGATTCTTCCACCGCAGTCGAGCGCTTCTACCCTTGCTTGGAGCTGTACTGCTTTTTAAGGTTCTCGTAGTGCTGAATCTCGGCAGGAGAGACCGACGGAACGACCTGCGAGAGCGCCGTCATGAAATGCTCCTGGGTGACGCGCACCTGAAGTTCCTCGGGCGACAACCGATTGAGGAGGAGGCGCACCGTCATGGGGCTGGAGGAGTAGCAGTCCTCTGCATTGATCTCCTCTGGTTGCACCAAATAGACGACCGAACCAGACACATGTGAGCAAACCAGACAAGAACGCATCCTTCTTCACCAACAGAGAGAGCACGACAACGCACCGATCTGCCGGTCGAGAGCCTCCACCCGATCTTTCAATGCAGCAGCTAAAGCACCAGAGCTAAGCGCGTAAAAGTCGGCGCCCGTGAAGTTAGTAGGACACTGCTCCACCACCGCTTCCAAATCGGCTTCGTCTCCCAGAGCAAACTTCCTCGTCTGCGCTTTCAACACCTTGAGCTGCGCCGACTTCTCATTGCAAATGCCCAAGTACAGCAGCCGGTCGAAGCGTCCTGGCCGCAGCAGTCCCGTTTCCAGCAGATCCGGCCGATTCGTCGCTCCAATTACGAAGACTTGGTCGTTGCCGCCGCCGCTGAGGCCGTCGATCTCGGTCAGTAGCTGGGAGACCACGCGGTCCATGACGCCACCAGAGTCTGAGCCGCGGCCGCGCATCGGGGCCAGCGAGTCCAACTCGTCGAAGAACAAAATGCAGGGCCGACAGCTGCGAGCCTTCGCGAATACCTGCCGCACGTTCTTCTCGCTCTCGCCGATGTACATATTGAGCAGCTCCGGTCCTTTCACGCTCAAGAAATTGAGATTGCACTCCGTTGCGATGGCCTTCGCCAGCAGCGTTTTGCCTGTGCCTGGAGGCCCGTACAACAAAATACCAGATCGCTGGCGCACACCGCTGGCGAAGAGCTCCGGGTGCTTGATGGGGAGCTGGACGACGTCCAGGATCTCGTCTTTCACGTCTTCCAGCCCACCCACATCCGTCCACTTCACATTCGGAATGGACGCGTTGCCGATATTCGCGGACGAGGCCTGTGCCTGCTGATTGTGAGCCGCTTCCTCCAAGTCGCTTGCCATGACGGAACAGGGCGGTGTCAGCTCCTCCGAATCGGTAAATACCAGGTCTTCAAGTGGTGGCACGCCTTCACTCGCAAGGTCTTCGCCCCCGAGAATCCTCTCAACAGCCAAGGCACCAGCATCCGCTAGCAGAGCTGACAGCTCGCCATACGTCCGACCAGCGGTCAATTGTGCGATCTCCTTCAAGTCCACAGCCTCATTCAACTCTATGGACGCCGAGATGTGCTGCAGAAAGTCCAGTCGCTTGGTCTGGTCGGGTGCTTCCAGTTGCATCTCGTACAAGAAGCACTGCCGGATGAATTTGGGCACTTCGTTCACGTCTTCCACGCACGCAATCAGCGGGATGTTGTGTTGATGTTGGCTCAGCGAGCGAATGCACTCCGAGAGGACGGCACCGATGCGCAATTCCGCCTCTTCATTGTCTTTCTCCACGGGGAAAAAGCGACTGATGTAGAGCAGACATGGCGACAGCGCCTGCGCCTTTGACACCTGCTCGCGCACGTTCTCCAACAAATGCAACTCGGACTGACCCGTGAGCTCCGTGAAAGGCACCTCCACGACCAGCACGCCCAAGTGTTTCGCGACCTGGTGCACGAGCGTTCGCTTGCCAACTCCACGAGCGCCGCTGAGAAGCACCGAGACAGGGATCTCACACAGTTGTGCCGGGTAGAGCACCTCATACAGCTTGTGTTGCGCCGTAGATGGTAGTGCGGAGTCCAATTGTGCAGCAGCACCAGACACGCCTCGACAGCTGCAAGTCGCAAGGAACCGCTTGATGGTTCCCTCGTCGGGGGAGGAAGCGGAGGAAGACGAGCCCTGCATGAGCTCCGTGGCATCTGACACCGTCAACGCAAGCGCGTCTTTGGCCTCTCCATCCAACTTCTCAACGCGGAAGAACACCAGCGAAGTGTCAAGTTCGAGCGTTGGCGGCATCAATTCAATCGTAGAGACAGCAATGTTCGCCTCACTCTCCAATGCGATGCCGTCACGTGTGGGCAGCAAACACGCGATTGGCACTTCGACGCGTTTGTACGGCACGTACGCGGCGTTGGAGCGCTCGTTTTCCACGGGGGCGTGCGACTGGGTCGTTTCATGCAGCGCCACTGCAAAGACATCTCCGACCTGCAGCACCTTGGGCGACGCGAAGAAGGCGCGGATGGCGTCCAGCAATCCGTTGCGCTGCTGCATGAGCGCGTGCTGGCGACACGAAAGACTGGAGACCAGCAGCGGGGCGATCATAGCGTACGTCGCAGGCGCTGGTTGCTCCTGGCGTTTCCGGCGGAACGGCGCGGACGGTGACGACGCGAGTCCGGCGAGCCCCAACTCTTGCAATGAGATGGCTCGAATGCTCAGCTGCAAGCAGAGATCACAGGAAAAGTCAGAGCACTTGGACTAATGCGGCTACACCTTTCCGTAGCGTATCGAACCAGTGCAAATAAATTAACGCACCGAAACCGCTACATGGCTGGCCTTGACCGCGTGCAGTGGGATCCCCAGATTGAACGCCAGCAAGGGCGACAGCGTGACGTCTCCGATCGCTTCGTCCTCCTTCGTCTCCTCTTGGTCTTCGTCTGCTGTCGAGCAAACGTCAGCATTCGGCACGAGAAGAAGCCGGCCGACGTGGCTGCGTGCTTGGAAGCTCAGCCTCACGTACGAGCCGTTCACCACCCGCAGCTGACGCAGCACCGTCATGTCCGCCGTGGCCACCAGCGTCAACGCGTCGTCGGCTGTCTGGGCGGATGGCGCCCAGCTGGAGGACAAGGCAGGCGTCCTCTCGGATCCCCACACGTGCGCCCGCACCGTCTTCTCATCTGCATCATCGAGCGCCGCCGCGGCGGCGGCTTCCGAGCCGCGCGCGAAGGACGAGACCCACATGTCGAATGCGGAATGGCGATGATACGCAAACGGATTTCCGCACGCGGAACCTCAACGTGCAGGAGTCGGTTACGCGAAGGTCGACCTAACCGGGTGTCCCTTCGTGCAACATGTGTAAAAACAAGATGTAAATACGCATTCCAAGCTGTAAAAACAGCGGCTGTATCTTGGGAGGGAGGAAAGCAAGGAACAGCCAAGCAAGGAAGAAGGGCGAAGCATGAGCAAGCCGACGAACAAGGTGGTCGCGACGGCGACGGGGAAGGCCGCGGCGGGCCCGGCGGAGAAGACGCCGACGCTGGTGGTGGTGACGGAGGAGGACGACGAGTTCGAGGAGTTCGAGGACGCGGACTGGACCGGCCAGGTGGAGGAGAAGGACGCGCACATCAAACAGCAGTGGCAGGACGACTGGGACGTGGACGAGGCCGACGACGAGTTCTGCAACCAGCTGCGGAAGGAGCTGCAGAAGACCAAGTAGACGCGCTCGAGTCGGACGCGCGGCCGCAGAGGGAGCGCTTGAGAGAACAGAGGACACGGCGGCGGCCAGAGGCGACGACGCACACATTGAACTTTTAAGCCATAATAACAGCAGCAACACGTCAGAAGCGAGAGCCAAACGCCTTCTCAGGCGCCGACCGCGAGTGCATCAGAGCTCCTCGCTGACGCCATGCCTTGCGGTAAGTGTTGGTTCTTGTTTGTTGTTGCTGGCCTCTCTATTTCTACCCAAAACGCCCTTCCTCCCAGCGCTGGCGAGCATCTTCTGTCTCTTGCAGCTTCCTCTCTCCTCCGCACAGCACACATACGACACTCTCTGCCTGACTCGCTTAGTCCTTGAGGTGCTCGGGCACCGGGGGCTCGTACAGCGCGTCACGCTTCCACTCGGGCACGTACTGCTTGAACTGCGCGGCCTCCTCCTCGTCCTCCGTGTCGAAGAAGTCCTCAGCCGAGACGGCAGCGGCATGAGGACGCCGCGCCAGCTCCGTCTCCTCCCGGGCCTTCTTGGCCTTGGCAGCCGCCTCCGGGTTGAGCATGGCCTGGATCTGCTCGATCGACTGGCGGGTGTTCATGAGCTTGTCGATGGGGTCGCGAATCTTGAAGGTCTGGAAGCGGATGATGGGGAAGCTGTTCTTGAGCTTGGCCTCCACCTCGTTCAGCATGGCGGGCGACGTGTTGAACTGCTGCACGATGAGCTTGCCCTCGTAGTGGCGCTGCAGCTCGCCCCACCGGCGGTCCTCGATGCCGTAGCCCAGGCGCTTCTCGCCGCGGTTCTCCGTGCCGCGGATCACGCCGCCGCTGGACGTGATGAGCGCCGCGCAGTCCTGGAACACGCGCGCCACGTCCTTGGGCGGCGACTTGAGGTTCGTCAGCAGCACCTGCTTGTACAGCGGCATGGCGATCGGAAGGGGGCGATGGGACTCACTTCCAGCGCTTCGGCTTTGCTTTGAGTCGGTCCAACTGGCCTTGGACGCCACTGATTATTTATAGCCAATCCCATCTCGAGATAAAGTGATAAGCCGTCGGATTGGCTGTTATGAAATCTTTTACCGACGATTGCCGCCAAAGGTCGCGACGGCAGGCAGCTGACGATGCGTTGCCTTATTCGTCCGGTATGAGCTTCATAGAGCGCTGCGATGGCATCGGAGCGGGACGAAGGCGCACCGCACAGCTCTCCAAGGAGGAGTGGCGGGCGGCGCTCCAGCAGCAGATCCAGGACAAGGAACAGCAAAAGGCAGCGCGGCGAGCAAGCGGGTGCGAAGGTGGGGAGAACCAGGAGGCCCGCACGGGAGGCGTAAGTGCATTCACGCATACAAAGCTCGACGAAGGCACTGTTGAAGTGGCCGGACATGCCGAGGGAAACCTTGTTGCGGAGGCGGTGGTGAGCATCCCGAGGATGGGGCGGCGTGGCGTGCAGCAGCTCTCGAAGGAGCAGTGGCGAGAAGCGTTGGAGCAGCAGATCCGCGAAAAGAACCAGAGCAAGGGACAGCAGCGAGATGGCAATGACGAGCAATTGCGGCGATCTTACAGCGCCCCACAGCAAGAAGCCAAAGAGGAGCAGCTGGACTTCTGCCCTGAACGCGAATACCAAGAACGAGCAGCCACGACGTCGTCGTGTGATGCTACCAGCTCGCAGGAGGTTGGATACAGGGGCCACAGTCGGCGCGCGGTCGCTCCACAGTCTCGCGAATTGTACCTCAAGAGTCTACAGGAGCAGATTGAGGATAAACAGGTGCGTGGAGTGAGGATGCGAACTAGAGTTCTGGCCTGCCGTCTCCGCTTTGGGTCACTGACGCTTTCCCATTGTGTGATTTACTTGATGGAGAAGCGATTGGCCCAAGCAGAGAAGGAAAAGGATCAACAGTCTCGCCGCCACTGCAGATTGCAAGGCGATGCTGCTGCCAACCAAGACGAGAGGCGCTTGAATGAAGAGTGGGAGCGAGGGGTGACACCTCCAGATGCCAGGAATGTCCAGCAGGAAGCGCACCGCCAGCGTGACGAATCGGAAGACGTTGCAAATGGGAGGCGGTCGCTCTCCCTATCCAACCAAGAAGACGTTGGGTCCCATCTCTCAGCGCCAACAGCATCAGCGGCGGCAGCAGATCCCGTGGCGATCGCAAAGATCGTCGACTTTTGCGAGGAGCTCAAGAAGCAGAATGAAGACGTGAAGAAGCAGCTGTTGGAGCAGCACTCCGTGCTCA
Source organism: Nothophytophthora sp. Chile5 (assembly GCA_001712635.2). Lineage (NCBI taxonomy): Eukaryota > Oomycota > Peronosporomycetes > Peronosporales > Peronosporaceae > Nothophytophthora > Nothophytophthora sp. Chile5. The sequence goes on from MBAC02008502.1 coordinate 10,228, forward strand.
CAAGTTTGCGCTCGACTCTGGTGGTTGGAGGAGGAAGTGCCTCTTCTCCTTCCGTTGACCCTCGAAGGAGAGAGGAGGCGGTCCAGGGGGGTGCGAAGAAGTCCCAGTTGGCGCCAGGGAAATCCTCGCATCGTGGCTCACAGGACACTCCAGTTAGCAGCAGTCCAGTTAGGAGAGCACAAGCAAAGCACAGCGAAAACAAAGTGATCCTGCGTCCACGTCCAGCACGAGGTGAGAGCAAAATCCCGCTTCCATCCAGAGGACTCTCTTCGTCACTTCGTGCAGCTGGGGCCCAGATTGTGAAGGGAGAGCGCGTCGAAGGGCCAGAGCAGCACGGTCCACCGATTCCTCACGCTGAACCAAAGCACGGTACAAGCACTCGCTTGGAAACCATTCCGTCAGGCAACAAGGGATCGCCGGCTGAGGCTCTGTGCATGAGCGCCAGCAAAGTTGACCAGTCAAGACGAGACGACGCTTTGGTTGCTTGCTTGAAACCCCCAGAATGCGGCGACGAGGATGGTACACCAGCTTCGACTCCAGAGAGCGAAGCGAAGGACCCAGCGGGTGGTCGAGGAAACCCAACATTTAGCAAGCGACGGGGACTCGACGTGAGAAACTCTTGCAAAGATTCGGCTGAAGGCGACGCAATCGCAAGACATGCAAGTTCAGACGCGGAAGACTTGATGCAGAGGGATGCTGTCGAAAAGGAGTTGGGAGAAAAACCGTTGGGTGGAGACAGCAAGCTGGTGCGCGGCTGGGTTTCATGCACGGAAACTGGAGGTGGTGGGGACCTGCTCAACTGCACGTCAATCCCCATTCTGGACGGCTCAAGCTCGTTGATCCCCCTCGATCGACCGCTAGCTGATCTCTTCCAGCGGTAGCAAACAGTAAACAGCAAATGACAAAGCACAGCGCAAATGACATATCTACAGTCAGCACTTCCATCGCAGCGTGCATTATTATCTATTGCTCCCGGCCAATATCAGTATGATACGGTATTTTCCGAGCACTGCCGTGCAATAACAGGCAGAAGCGTTATCACCGGGATCTTCATGCATCCCTGTCTCGACTTCGACTTGCACTGTGCGAGCTTCTCCTCTTCCTCAATCGCCTTGGTGTTTCTCGGCTTCTACTCCTGCTGCTCTGCCGTCGTCTCCTTCTGCTGTTGGACCTCGATCGAGACGCCCACGACCGGGATCTGGATTTGGACCGGGCTCTGCGTCTCGAATGATAACAATCTCCTATCGAACGACTCGTCAACCGCTTCCCACGCATTCGGTCCTCCATGCTCGGACTTCTCTGTCGACTTCGACTGCTGCTTCGTCTTCTACTGAGACTGCGGCGGCGCGCATCGTCGAACCGGCTCCGGCGTCTGCTGCTACGACTACGGCTCCGGCGTCGCAAATAGCGGGCGGAAGTTGCTCCATCTCCACTAGCATGCCTTTCCTTGGCGATCTTGTCTGTCTCTCCTTCTTCTGCAGCCACCGCAGGTTTCTTGGTCTTCTCCTTCGCTTTATCGCCCGCCATTTGCACCCGCACAGGCTTCCCCAAGATCTCCATGGCGCCCTCGACGCGACACGCCTCCACCGCGCGCTGTGCCGCCTCAGGAGTCGAGAACCGAACGAAAGCAAAGCCTGGGGGCTGCAGAACACGCGCACATACGCATGGGTCAGCGCACCAAAGTAAACACACACACGCGCCAATCAAACGACACGGGACGAGCGTCAGTCACACTCACCCTGCGTGCGATCCAGACGTTGTGGATCACCCCGAATCGCGCGAACTCCGTCTGCAGATGGGTCTCCTTGGCCTTGGGCACCAGATTGCCCACGTACACCCGACAGGCCTCCTCCGCCGCCGCCAGCACCTCCGCTTCGCCGCCCATAGCGCTAACCCACGGAATGTCTGGCGAGCCGAAAAGCTGATGCCCAAAATAATACCCCAGGTGGGAATATTTCAATTTCGAGCACCTGGCAGTAATGAATGCGCGCTCAGTAAACCCAAGGGAAACAACTGGAGTGACGGGCCGCCGCTTCGCCAGATCCGGAAGCAGCTCCGACTCTCGAGCCAGCAACAAGCCACCAGTCGTGCTTTCCTCCGAAATGGCGTCGGCCTTCGTGTCTGATGTCTGCTCAGCGCATGCCGCTGGCTTCCTCGAGGGTCTTCGGTAGCCAGACGGGAAGCGTCTGAGGCGCGTTCCTCCACTTCGCCTTTCGCTCACGTACAGCGATTCGTTCTCGCAATTGGCTTCAGTTTCCAATCCGATCCGGATCCCATCAACGGTGATGTCGATTCAAGCCCCCGCTTCTCGCGCCGACGCGGGCGCGCTGCCCTCGCGGTCGTACTGTCTGTTGCTACTGGGCTTCGTGTTGTGTCTTCGCCCGCTGCGGCGTGTGTTCACATGTCCAGAGCTTCTGCTTATGGTGCTGTTGGCGTTCGTGCACGACCGATGGCGAGCCAGTTTGATGCTCAGAAAGGTGACGGAAAGCGACTACGCGCGTACAAGTCTCACACCGAAGAAGGCGAGGAGAAAGACGTGCACGGTCGTGTCCATCTCGCAAGAGGGCAAGATGGTTTTGGTCCGAGGCGGGAATGACTTGACAGTCGACTCGCCATCGACAGTCCCTCGAGAGAGTTGGAGCTGGGAGCCCTGTCGGGCGATCAAAACACTTGAGGGCCGGATGGACTCGGCTGCAGACTCCGCGAGCTCCGGCACGACGTCCAATGCGTCCGACCTGACGTTCCTGTCCACGACGGTGGTGCCCAGAGGCTACGAAGACGACGGCCAAAGCGACGAAACGGAAGGCGCAACTACTCGAATGTTGCCGCGCCGCGGTGGATCGCTGTTGGTCTCGAACAGCATCTGCATGTCGCGTGGCGTGGGCGAGCAGGTGCAGAACCTCGTCTTCTCCAATGCCAGCGGAGACCTCCAGCTGCGCCGCGACGCCCTGTACGCTTGGCTATTGTCGTCTTTACATGTGGCTATTCCTTCCAGTCGCCTTAACCTGCCGCTTGCTGTCCTGTGTGCTCAGCTTCCACGTTTTCCGACACTGGAGCGACTGCTCGTTGCATCTGTCGGTGCTTACGGGCCAATTGCTGGTGCACCGCAAGTCCAAGACGGAACCGGAGATCTTCCCGCTCGTGCTGTTCACGGGCTCCTCCATGCACCGCAGACGCCCCAACGTCTTCAAGGTAACTGCTGCATGGCGCAGTAGAATGCGTCGCACATCTCTCTCTTGACAAAAGCTGACGTCATGACCTTTAACTGCTGCACTCAGCTGGTGTTCTACGGCCACGAGGCGCTCCATTTCCGCACGAACGAAGCGCGAGACGCCGAGCTCTGGGTGAAGGCGCTCGAGTACGCCAAGGAGTTCACGTGGCACCTCTGGACTTGAAGTGAGGTATTAACTTAACGTTACCTATCTCGTATCAGATATAGTTCACAACCTCACACTCCAAGCTGCTCAATCTACCATCATTCCCGTTTCCTCGTTCAATTTCCTTCAATTCGTAATCCGCATCCGAGGGAGAACATGACGGAGCCCAAGAGCAGCAGCAGTCTGCAGAAGGACGTGGAGGCGCTGGACCGCGTGCTGTTCCGACTGGCGAGCGTGGACGACGAGCGCCTGGTGCTGGTGCTGCAGTCGCTTCTGCCGCAGCTGCTGCGGCTGTTCCCGCGCTCAGTCGCAGCGCCGCTGGAGCTTCAACTCAAAGACAAGGCACCGTTTCCCCTCGACTGTGGTGGGCGTGCACTCTGCTGTTTGGCTAACACTGGAGCTCCTGCAGATCCTGCAGGTGATTGCGCACGTCAAGACGCGGCTGCAGGCGCTGAGTCGCCCCAAGATGCCGCTGGCCGCGCTCAGTCAGATCCTGCGGGTCGACGACCTGTCGGTTTTCACCTATAACCTGGCCTTCCTCTTCATCGGTGCGGGAGCGACCTCCTCTCCTCTCCATTACAGTTCCCTTCCTTCCCCAGGGAGCTAATTGGTGCTTCTACTTGTTGTGCCTTTCGCTTGTGAACAGAGATCGGCTTTGACGCGGCGGAGGAGGACGAGCAGGCGCGCGTGCTGGCCGTGATCGCCGGATCCCTGGCGACCTTCTCTTCTGCGCAGCAGGAAACCTTCTTCCGCTTGTTGGTGCGTGTGTTGCCTATTAGTGCTGCTGCTATTTTCCCTCGCGCGAAAACGGTAGCGGCTGAAGGCGAAGCGGAAGGAGTCGGAGAGCGAGAAGAAACTACGAACGGAAGTGCGGAAACAGATGCGAATGACGCGAATATGGACGTGCTGTTGGACCTGATGCTGGATCTGGTGCTGTACGAGGTACCCTCCTCTGCCCCCACGCAAGCTGCAGCTTCGGACGTGGCGCTTTACGGTCTGTTGGCACCTCGGGCGGAGCGATTGCAGCGCGTGAAGGTTTCCGACCTGAAACGCGAAGCTCTCTACGATCGTCAGCTACAATCACTGAAGTTTGTGAAGGAGCTGGAGACCTCTACGAAGCGCAAGATCCCGCTGTATCTGGCAGGCAGTGCGTCCTTCCACCACGCGATCAAGGCTTTCAGCGATGAGCAGCTGTCGCGCGTGATCAAGTACGAGGAAGAGCAACTCGAGGACACGGAGGCCGTGCGTCGCCTCATGGCGCTGGCTCTTGGCAGTCAGGTGGCACAGAGCTCGGGGGCATTCGAAGGATCAGATGCGCTCCTGCTTAGCAATCGCACGCGACTGGCGGACACCAGCATCCTGCAGACGCTGACGCTGCTATCCACGTCCAAGGCGGCGACGAACGTTCTCCCGATGATGCTGCAGTTGCTGTGCCAGCTCATGTTTGGCGCTGAGCCATCGCGTCCACCAAACGTTGCCAACAAGATCAAGCTAGCGAGCATCCGGCTGTGCCAGTGGACGTTCCATCATTGCGAGGTCTCGTCCCTCCAAGGGCTCCTCGGCCCCGTGCTGTTCCCGACGCTTCTTCGCTTGCTGATGAACCCACACACGGAGAGTGAAGAGTCCAGCGCCGAGTTCGTGCGCGAGTTCCGCCAGGGCGTGTATGAGGCTCTGTCGTTGCTTGCCACTCGCGTGCCAGCGCTTGTCGCCTCATCTGAACAGGCTTTCCAGGTGTTGTTGGTGCGTTGTCTGGCCGAGGAAGAGCACCGAACGGGTGCCGGTGCGAACGCCCTGAAGGCCTTCACTGCGTTTGCCTCTGCCTACGGGGCTGCAGCTCCGCCCCAGGTGCGAGCCAAAGTGCACAATGAGCTGGTTGCGCTGCTGAACGGCTCGAAACTTTTCGATTCGAGCAAGAACTACGTGCGTGTGCGAACAGCGATTGCCGCTTGGTGTGCGGAACTGTTGACGAATCCCTCCTCATCTCCACAAGACAGCGATATTACGATGCGCTTTGCGCTGCTGCGACTGGGGGCCGATCGCGATGAAGAGACGCGACGATTGTCGACGAAGGCCCTGCTCGCGGAGCCGCTGCCATCCCTGAAGGCGCTGGCGACCAGTCTGCAAGCAAACTTCCCGCACAAAGATTTGAAGAAGAGCATGCGCGACGCCGGGGCGGCGGAAAGCTGCCTCCGCTTTTGCCTTGAAATCATGAAGGCTGCTCACCAACGTGGTGACAAGGACGACGAGGAAGGTCGACAGCGGGTGGTGGAATACGTCGTGCAGACGTTTTTGGGTCGTCAAGAGCAGGAAGAAGGTTCCCGCTCGACGATGGCGTCCACGCTCGTGTACGAGACGGCAGCAAAAGCGCTGGTGGAGGTGTGTGTCTTCGACGCGAAGAGTGTGGGCACCGTGCTAAGTGGCCTGATGAAAGAGTTGGTGGAGGTGGCATCTGTGAGTCAGGAACGCGCATTCCTGATGAACATATCGACGATCGTGACTTGCGTATGTGGCGCTGCCTTCTCTACTAGTCAAGTGGTCTCGGAGGTCGTTCAGGCTGCTGTGGACAAGCTCGACAGCGCCAGCGCATCAGAAAAGGAGTTGTGTGGTGCGTTATACGTGCTGGGGAGCGCGCTGGCTCACTTTGACAGTGATATCGACTGCACTCGCACTCTCACCGCTGAGGAAATGCAGCTACTGCTGTCCTGTTTCCAGAAGATGACCGCTCTGCTCACGAGCAAGCTCAGGGAAGGCTCAAACTTCACCGGGTATCCGAGAAGCGAAGAAGCTCAGAAGGCGCGAGTGGCGCTACTGCGCAGTGTCATGGATGGCGTCGGCCTTGCTGGCACTCTCAAGAACTTCATGAGAAATGCTGCTGCTGAGGTTGGCAGTGAGTGGAGTCGCCTGAAAGCTCTGACGCTTGTGGAACTGGAGCGTGTGATCAAGTGGAAGCTCGCAGCTGTCCGTTCCGACGATCAACTGAGCCCCAAGTTGACGGCATTGAAACGAGTGGCCATTGAAAACCTCGGTCGAGCGACGTCAGGTTTGCCTGGAGCTGCGCTAGCTGCCGAGGTGTCGAGCGCTCTCGAAACGGCGTTGAGTGCGCTGCTTGAGCTCGAAGGGGAGTCCGATGCCGAGCTCCAGTTCACGATCGGCGAAGTGCTCGTGGCGTTGGGCACTCATGATACAGAGGAGCAGTTCGCGCTGGATCGCAGCAGTAAGTACGAGTCGTTCAACGAGAATCGGGCAGCCGCTATCTTCCAGCGCGTGTTGAGCGACTACGCCGGTTCCCGGCAGCCTAAAGTGCGTCGCAATGCGACGATCTGGCTGCTGTGTATATGCGCGACTGGCCTCTCATCGTCGCCCGAACCATCCGAAGAAGGAACGACGTCGTCATCTCCTCTGTCATGGAAGGGTGTGCTGGTGTCGCCCGCCTATTCGCAGTTGGTGCTGGAGGTACACGAGTTCTTCGTGACGATGCTCAACGATCCGAATGATGTGCCCAAGGAGAGCGCTGTAAAGGGGCTAGCGTACTTGCGACTGCGTGCGCCGACCGACGAGATGGGCGAACAGTTCAGCGACAGTTTGTTCCGTCGGCTGCGGTGCTTCCGAGCCTTCGCGCCAACTGCCGACGCCGCGGTCGATGACGACGATGCTGGCACCAATACTGACAACAACAGGGCCAACGAAGCAACGACCCCTTCGGCTTCTTCTTCTTCCTCGTCGCAGTCAGGCTCCACCGTGGAAAACGCAGCCTACCGTGAGGTCAGCAACGTCGCAGCGGACGTGGGGGACCCGGAACTCATGTACGCGCTGCTGTACCTCAGCACGGCCGACCCCATCTGGGACTCGTTCGCCACCGCGTCGTCTGCAATGACTCAGATGCCGCAGTACGCAGTACGATCGTTCTCCTTCATCGCGACGGACAAGCTCTTCCGCGCGTCGATCGTCGCCAAGGCCGGGAGTCTGTGGATGGCGGAAGAGTACGCCAACAAGACCAAGCTGGTGCCGTGGCTGTTCCTGCTCAAGTTCCACTCCAACAGCAAGGTGGCGGCTGTCATGGGCAACCTCTGGGAGTTCGCCAAGGGCAACAGCGCTCTGGTGGCCACTGCGCAGGCGGAGAAGACGCTGCTTCGCCAGAACTGGGCGTTGCTGTTCCAGTTCGCGTTGGCGCGGCTCGAGAACGCGCGGAACTTCAAGTACCGCGAAGCTGCGTGTCTGGCACTCATCGATCTGCTGAACGGCGCCGAGGCCGACGATCTGCGCGAGGACTTCCTGCGGCTCTGGAAGACCGCGTCGCGCGCAGTGGACGACGTCATGGAGGCGGTGGGACTGGCGGGCGTGAAGCTCTACCGCTATCTGGGCGAGCTGAGCTTGCGTGTAGCTGCGAGCGACGCCACGTGCCGCTCGCAGCTGCTGGAATTTCTGACTGCGGACGGCATCACAAGCAAGAACGTGCTCTGCCGCACGCTGAGCATCGACATGCTACTGCGACTCGTGAAGGCGCTGAAGGCCGAGGACATGCAGGATCGTCTGGCGCCGCTGCTGCTGAAGTTGCTGGAGTACCTCTCGTCGCTGGAGATGCCGGAGCTGCAGTACGCGCAGTTCCACGTGGAGAAGAAGGACCAGCTGGAGCGACTGCGAGTGTCCATCAGCCAGTCGGGCCCTGTGGGCCAGCTGCTGGAGCTGACGACGGCGCGACTCAAGGAGCTGGCGGGCTCCCCCAGCTGCGTGGCGGTGGTCACCCAGCTCGTGCGGGGCGTAGGCAACCTGCTGAAGTTCGGCGTGGGGCTCAACACGCGCGTGGGTACGGCCAACTTCGTGGTGACGCTGGCGGGCGAGCTGCCCTTTGAGCTGCGCAAATGCAACGGCGCCGAGTTCCTTCTGCGGCGCGTCCTCATCCCCTACGTGGGCGCGAAGACGGCGGCGGAGAACGACCAATACGGCGACGAGGAGAGTCGATACGGCGGCAGCTCAGAGGCAGCAAACGGCGACGCGACGGCCACGACGGGCTTGGCGGACGGCCTGGTGGTGCAGAGCTACTGCCGCGCCGCCGCGTACTTGTGTCCTCTGGTGGAGGCTCCGACCGTGAAGGAGTACGTTCGCGCCGGCATCTTCGCCTTCAACGCCTTCAGCAAGGCGAACCCAACGACTGCGAGCACGTCGCCGTCGTCTCAGAGCCAGAGCAACGGCGAGTCTGCGGAGGACGAGGCCAGGGAGTCCTTGCGCTCCCCGCGGGCGCTTCCAGTGTACACCAGTCGCTTCCTGCTGATCAGCGCGTTGGCGACGAAGGAGCTGGTGAAGAAGGTCCCGCCGATCGCAGACGCCGGCTCCGTGGTGGCGAACGACCTGCGCAACGCCTGGTACTGCACGCACGTGTTCCCCGCCGCCTTCGTGGGCCAGTTCGCGGCCACGGAGGCGCTCAAGGGCTCGTGGACGGCCGTGCTGGACGAGCTGCCGCCCACGGTGCTGTACGCCTCGAGCTCGCTGGACGCCGTGCTGCACGCGATCGCCCAGCTGCTGGCGCACCCGGCGTGGGACACGCGACGGCAGGCGGCTCGAGCGCTGCAGGCCGTGTTCGCCAGCGCCACGTACCGCTCGCGCCTGTCGCCAGCTCAGGTGGCGCGCGTCTGGAAGGAGCTGCTGGACGCGGTGCCCGGCCGACTGTGGACGGGCAAGGGCGTGGTGCTGGAGGCGCTCGTGGCGCTGGCTGCCGTCGCAGCGCAGACCGCGACTGCGGGCCAGGAGGCGGACAGGATGCGGCCGCTCTCGGCGCTGCTGGCGGACGAGTGCGCCCGCGCCTGGAAGAACCAGGACGTGGCGTACATGGAGAGCGCCGTGGTGAGCCTGGGCAGGCTGTCGGCGCTGCTGCCGCCCGAGCTGCGCGCAGCCAACGTGCGTGCGCTCCGCAGTGCGTTCGACGAGTGGCTGGCCGGGAACGTGGCCGAGACGTCTCCGTCCCCCAGCGCCTCCTCCTCCCGCCCCCGCCCGCCGCTGCCTCCGCTGCTCGTCAAGAG
>MBAC02008508.1:0-27171 GCA_001712635.2 Nothophytophthora sp. Chile5
CTCATGCTCTCGGGTGTGGGGGACGCAGACCACTTGAAGGCAGTAGGTGTGCCATTGGTACACAATTTGCCGGCAGTTGGGAAGAATCTGGAGGATCACGTGAGTGTGTACGTCGAATTTGCGTGCAAGAAGCCGATCACTCTCTACCACGCGACTTGGCACTTCCCTCACAAGCTGGCGATGTCTGTGCTCGAGTGGTTTCTATCACAAACTGGGCCGGGGTCTTCTTCTCATCCTGAGGCTGGAGGATTTATCCGAAGGTACGGCTTGCTGGTATTCTGTACTTCACACTATCCCTCATTCATTTTTGTGGCGATGTTCATCGAATTCCTTCGTAGTGCGCCGGGGAAACGACATCCTGATGTGCAGTATCACTTTTTGCCAGCAGTACTCGATGACAAGTGCCAAGTGCGGGTTGATGGCCACGCGATGAGTTGCAATTGCTCGACGATGCGGCTGACAAGCCGCGGTAGTATCCAGCTACGCAGTGCCAATCCACGCGACCATCCGATCGTGGATCCGAACTACCTCAGTACGGAAAAAGACCGTGTCGATCTCCGCAATGGCGTGCGGCTAGCACGTGAGGTATTCGCGCAACAAGCCTTCGACGAGCTCCGTGGTGACGCGCTTTCCCCCGTGGACAGCACCCTCTTGGACGCCGTGCTGGACGCCTGGATCCGTCGACACGCCGGGACCGTGTATCACCCGTCGGGTACCAATCGCATGGGCGAGGGCAACAACACCGTCGTGAATTCCCAGATGCGCGTCCACGGCATCGAAGGTTGAAGGCCGCTGGCATGATCCTGGGCAACCCGGTGCTGCCCAAGTCCAACGCGCCGGTGTATGAACCTGAAAATTGGCAAACGAGTCAAAGATAAAGGTGAGCGCGGTCGTATCGTAAGGTGAACGAACGCCAACTGGCTGACCCAAATTGGCATTGAAGCGATGAACTTGGAGTCGAATGCTTACTGTTTTCTGCTGTGTGGCCCAACTGCGAAGCAAGTACTTTTGAATGCCGCCCATGTCTTTGTAGTTGACAATGCCGTTCAGGTTGAGCGACGACTGCCCGCTGATGCCTAGCTTGCCCACAATAGTGAAGGCGTGAATTGGCGGGAGCACAAATACTGTCACATCCCTCCTCATCCAATGCAGAGTTGAAGCACGGATCCAGAGTCGAGTCAACGCCTCCCCCGCGCTTCAATGATTGGGATACGCCAGGAGCTTCAACGCTGACGTTGACAATGACGTTGAAGTTGAAGTTGAAGCGAGCACAATCTTCAATACCGGTACACGTACTGCAGCTGTTCGGCAGGCAGCAGACGACTGGACTGCGCACTCGGGTTAAACAGCCGCCACTCTTTGGATTCACAAACCCGCGCGGTCATCATCTGCTTGTCCTGGCATCCCATCCACTGATTTGAGTCGTATGACCAGATGCTGGACTCGAAGTGCATCCTCCTGCCCACCAAAATATTGGCGAATACACAGAAGGGAGCAAATTGCGCCTTCTGGTGTTGTCCCACTTTCCCTTCTGAATTGGACGCTCAAGTGGTTCGCGAAGAAGATAATATATTTTCCTGTATTTCATATCATGTCATGCAAGTGGGTTGCGAGCTCAAAGAGGTCCATAATGCCATCGTCGTCATGTGCACACAGCTCTTGGTGTGACAACGACGTCTGGCTGCCAGCGCGGTTGCCTTCGCGATCGACGTCATCACTCACGGACACCAGGAAATCAAAAAATGTATTTCTCAAATGAAATAGTATTTGAACATTCATGTATTATATCGTTATTCTGGGGTAGCTGCTATCCTTCGAAGAAGGAGGCTGCGGAGCAGCCAGGACAACATTATTGTTATAGTATCCCACATAAATTTTGAAATGCTCTTCAAATCATTAAGGCGATAAATATTTATGTGTGTCGCAGTATATTTTGCAATACAAAAATCAAGCTTAACCATGTCGTGGACCGCACTTAATGGGCAATCCGAAGTTCGAACCTCAAAATTCGCCAGGCGAACTTAGTCAAAATAGAGACTATCGCACAGTTTTCGAGATGGCTTTGCAATCAGCTCGGGGTGATGGCAGCGCTGACTGCCGACCGTAAGACTGATTGACAAAGACCACGCAAAGGCAAGAGACGATCCAAAAAGAGAAGAAGATTTCACTGGCTGTGAGACTATTAATTGTCTGGGGACTTCTAACCAAGCTCGAGGATCTCATGGGTTTGATTAAGTGGTGCCTTCGCTTTATTTCATTTGTTCGTGTATGTTCAGGGCAGAAATCTTATGATGTAGACTGAACCAACGCTATTTTTTTGTTGGGATTTTTTTCTGTATGCAGGTGTCAGTTTTTGTGGTAAATCCTAGCTGTATGGGAACGTTGACTGAGTTTGTGAATTATAATCACTTTAACTTATTTTTCCTTTTTTATATTGAAAATGACTAATTACACAACATCAGATATCTTGAATTTATATTGGACTGCCAAAGGGTAGCAATCATGGGGTAAGGAAAAGCGGAGGGGGTGATAGAGTCAATCCAAATGAACGCCTGCGGTTTGAGATCCGTGTGCTGCGCACACGGATCTTAAACCCAGGCCCAAACATATCAATTCTCCCACCAAACCCAATTGCGTTATCACACGTTTGAAGGTCTTGCGTTGATTCAGTTGGGGCAAAGAATACCCCCTCCAGGTTCGCCTTTGGTGATTTTTGAAGGATGACATCCGTTTTTCCAGACTGTAGCTGTATCCTCTGTCTACAATTTTTGCTGTTGCTATGTTTGCGCACAATATGCTACCCCAGCCTCCACGCAGCTCTCGTCCCTCTATCATACTATGATATATTGGGATCCGATTTATGATATAATCTGCAGTATTTCTACTCTGGCATTTTTTTGGATCTCGCCAGGATTCTTGAATCCAGAGCAAACCATTTCGCCGCCTTGAGGCGATTGTCGAGATGGTCGCCGTCTGGTTCTCTGCACCACAGAATAGTGAAAGCGTGTGCACGCAGATGGATCCTCCAACTCGCCATATGCGCTCAGCAGTGTCCACTGGGGTGGTTGCAGTTGCTCAAGCGGTTTCGGCCTCACCAGGTCCAGAAGGACTGGACAACATCCAATCCGGGAGACGTATTTCAGCCATATGCGCTCGAGCAGACCACCATACCTTATCAACGCACCAAGCGGCCCGGGAACGGCTGCTGGCTTTCGCTAGACTTTAAACAGCCATCTCCGAAGACCACCGGACCAAGCGCTCAGAATAAAGTCCGAGGCTCGACATTGCAGCACCTCCGAAACGAGTTTCAGAGGCGAATCCTTACGACCGTGACGCCTTATCCATTGCCAGCCGTTAGTTGTTTATTCGGGCCGGTATCGTGGCTGTTTCAGTTGGAGGGCTTTGCCAGCTGTCTTCATTCTTACTCATCATACGGTTCACATAATATACGAGTTCAACGTCCCCCAAGAGTTGGCGGGACCTCTCTGATCCCACCCCACTATTCAGCCATACCTACGCGCGTGCGAGCCACCTGGGCCGTTGGGTTCAAACGGTCTGGCAAACAATTACTACTCCATAAGGAGCCAAACACAGTCGTGGTTTCAGAAAGCTCTCCCGGCAGCTCAACGACGTCGAAGGCACTCGCACTTGGACGCACCAACCTCCTTCCTCATTTGCAAACTCGCCATCTTCAGCTTACCCGACTCGAGATGCTCCGCCACACGCTCCGCCCCCAGCTCCACGCTTCGAAGCGCAGCCACACCCTCCAGACCTCATCGACCCGCGCTCTCAGCACGCCGGCGTCTTCGAGCGAATACGACTACGTCATCGTGGGCGGCGGCTCGGCGGGCTGCGTGCTCGCCAACCGCTTGAGTGCTGACCCGAACAACAAGGTGCTGCTGGTGGAAGCCGGCCCCAGCGACGAGGGCAAATGGGACTCCGTGCGCATCCACATGCCCGCTGCCTTGTCGTACAACCTCGCGGACGACCGCTACAACTGGGACTACTACACGGAGCCCCAGAAGAACATGGACGGCCGCCGCGTGCCGTGGCCCCGAGGCCGCGTGCTGGGCGGCTCGTCCTCCATCAACGCCATGGTGTACAACCGCGGCCACGCCTTCGACTACGACGACTGGCAGAAGAGCGGAGCCGAGGGCTGGAGCTACGCCGACTGTCTGCCGTACTTCAAGAAGTCGACGACCCACGATTTGGGTGAAGATGAGTACCGCGGAGGTAGCGGGCCCATGCGCGTCACGCGGAAAACACAGGCCAAGGCCCAGCCGCTCTTCCAGGCGTTCATTGACGCAGGCGTTCAGGCTGGATACCCTGAGACACCGGACATGAACGGCCACCAGCAGGAAGGTCTGGGCTGGATGGACATGACGATCCACAAGGGCAAGCGCTTCAGCGCTGCTGCAGCGTACCTGCACCCAGTGATGGACCGCAAGAACCTGACGGTCATCACCGACACGTTCGTGAACAAGCTCATCTTCGAAGGCAAGAAGGCCGTGGGCATCGAGGTCGAGGACAACAAGACGAAGACGGTGAAGCAGATCCGCACGGCCAAGGAGATCATCCTCTCGGGTGGAGCCATCAACACGCCGCAGTTGCTCATGCTGTCGGGCGTGGGCGATGCCGAGCACCTGAAGGAGGTGGGCGTGCCCCTTGTGCACCACCTGCCAGCCATCGGCAAGAACATGGAGGACCACTTGGGCTGCTACCTCCACTTCCAGGTCACGAAGCCGATCACGCTCTACCACGCCACGTGGAAGTTCCCGCACAAGATGGTGGCGATCGCGCTGGAGTGGCTCGCGTCGCAGACTGGTCCCGGTTCGTCTTCGCAGATTGAGTCCGGCGGCTTCATCCGTAGTGCGCCGGGAAAGACCCACCCGGATCTGCAGTATCACTTCCTGCCAGGCGCCATCGACGAGGGACTCCACGTTCGTGACGGCCACATGATGACGGCCAACTGCTCCACCATGCGCGCGACCAGTCGAGGCTACATCAAGCTGCGCAGCAACAACCCGCGCGACTACCCGGTCCTCGAGCCAAACTACCTGGACACGGAGGAGGACATCGTCGACATCCGCAACGGCGTCCGTCTTACCCGCGAGATCTTCAAGCAGAAGGCCTTTGACGAGTTCTGCGGCGACGCGGCCTCGCCGACGGACGACATCCAGTCGGACGCAGCCGTCGACGCCTGGGTGCGCCAAAACGCCGGAACGGTCTACCACCCGTCCTGCACGGCCAAAATGGGCGAGGGTGAGGGCACCGCCGTGGATTCCCAGACGCGCGTGCACGGCATGGAGGGCCTCCGCATCGTGGACGCGTCCATCATGCCCAACATCGTCAGCGGCAACCTCAACGGACCCGTGCTCATGATGGCCGAGAAGGCTGCCGACATGATCCTGGGCAACCCGATGCTGCCCAAGTCCACCGCTCCGGTGTACGAGCCCAAGAACTGGCAGACCAGCCAGCGTTAGGGGTTGAAGCGCTCCTCAACGGCTGGGTTCTCCGTGCACTCACAGCTTCGAACGATAGAACACAATAAGCGTAAGGCCGGAGACCCGTACAAATACGATTCCAAATGCTTGATACTACTCACTTGTTGCGTCTTCAAGGCTTGACAGCTTCGCACGACATCGCCCACACGCTGGAACGGGAAAGGAGCCACACCTAAAGGGCAAACACATCTTCGTAGAAGAGTAGCCACTCCTGAGCCACACCAGCAATGTGAACGAACGCCAACAGCACCATCAAAAGGCAAAGGAACGCAGCCAAACCGTGGCCTATTTCGGCTTAGTCGTCCTTAACGATCGGCGCCTTCTTGCGCTGCCGGAGCTTCTGGTCCTTCTCATCACTGTCCACAGCCTTCGCGTCCTCCTCTTCCTCGTCCTCCGCACCACTATCCGCCTTGGCAGCCGCAGGTTCAGGCGTCGTAGACCCGCAGCACAGCAAGAACAAGACCAGCGTCACCAACACCGACACACCGGCAACGGAGCCAAGCGCAATCATAGGGTTCGTCTCCGCATACGCCGCAAAGCCCGCGGCCAGGGTCTCAATCGTCTGCATGAAGCCGCCCTCCTCGTCCTCGCTGTCCTTCTTCATGTCCTTAAGCGCCTTTTCCTTCGCCTCCATCTCAACCGCGTGCTTGGGAGCCCACGTGAGCTCGGCGAACTCCTGCGCCTTCTTCAAGTCGTTGCCGAGCCAGAAGTTATCGAACGTGATGCCTTCCGTCATGGTCCAGACCTCCACGGCCAGCGCACCGATGGGATCCATGCGCGCCGGGTGCTCGTCCTCGAAGTAGTTCGGGTTCGGGATCTTGCGCGGCTTCCACTCGCCCTTGTAGGCCGGGTTGGGGATGTACGGCGCGTAGAACTTGCCCTTGTACGCCGGGTTGGCCTTGGTGGGCTGCTCCCACACGCCACAGCCGGACACTTCCTCGCACTTGGGGTTCGAGATCTGCGGTGCAATCCACTCGCCGTCGTCCTCGTCATCCCAGTCCTCGGGCTTCACCACGGCCGGATCATTGATCATGCCCGGCTCGTCATCCAGCCAGTCCTCGGGCTTCACGGCATCCTCGTCCAGAATCCGCGCCGGGGCTTCTTCGTCCCAGTCCTCGGGCTTCACAGCATCCGGGTCGCGGATCTTTTTTTCGTCCGCCCAGTCCTCGGGCTTCGAATCCTCGGCGTCGTCGATCTCCTTTTCGGGGATCACGGACGGCAAGAAATTCTCCAGCAGACTGCCGCTCTTCACCGACTCTTGGTCCACGAAGACCTCGAACGTGTTGTCGTCGCGGATCACCGCCGTGTACAGGTGCGTGTCCTTGTCGCTCTTGATGCCGGGCGCCTCCATCATGTGTTTCTCCTCATACTCGTGAGACACCGGATTCTGGTGCTGGAAGATTAAATGCAACTTGTCGCTCTTGCCGCACTTATCCGGGCCAAACATGAGCACGAATGGCGTGGCGTCGCTGAAGGCCGAAAAATCCTCGTCATCGCCGGCGGCGCGCAGCAGCTTCACGTAGGCACCGCCACAGCTCAGACCCTTCTGCAGCTTCACCTCGTACTGCACCACCATCTCCTTCTTGCTGTCACTGCCGTCCACTAGCAGCGGCTCGTCCAACTTCACCGCGAGTCCGTAGTGTCTAGCTGGAGTATCTAACACGAGACCGCGATCGGGCGTCAGGTGTCCCGCCTCGACCGTCACCTCGTCGATGGACACGTCCTGCGTCGAGTACTTCTCGTGCGAGCTCTTGAACCAGCGCGTGCCGTCCAGCAGCTCCTCCGCCTCGAACGTCTCCACGAACAGTCCCTCCTTCGAGATTTCCGTCACCTGCTGCTCACGCTCCGCCCGCACTCGCGCAGCCTCCGCGGCCGCCACTTGCGCCGCCACATCCGCCGCCGACGGCTCGGCCTCCTCCGCGAATGCCACGGGCAGCAGCAGCGCAGACAGCAGCGCCACCACCGTCTTGACCTTCATTTTGCTTGGCTTGGCTTGGGTTCTTCCTCTTCCGGCGATTTCCAAAGTGCCAAGTTGAAGGCGGGAGGAGAGTGACACGTGCGTAAAACATAGCACCATTTGAAGGGTCATCTACAGGATAAGCAAGAACAAACGAGGCTATCTTTACGGTACAGACGTTGGCTCGCTGCCACGTCAACCTCCATTTTGATTGGGGATTTTTCTAGAATGTCCCCATCCAGAATGTTAAACACGGGATAATCGTCCCGCAAAGCAAAACTAAACTCGGGAGGATATCCTCGTGTCCCAAACTCAATATTCGTTCGTTCGGGACGCCCAAGATCGCTTTTTCTTTCGGAGGGGGGAAGGAAGTCCAAAGCCCGAAGAAGATAAAGCAAGGGAAGCAGGAGGGGAAGATGGATACTCGACAGCGCACGCAGTCGCCCATCGTGACGGGCACGTCGGTGATCGCGCTCAAGTACAAGGGCGGCGTCCTGATGGCGGCCGACACGCTGGGCTCGTACGGGTCTCTGGCGCGCTTCACGGACCAGCGACGCATCACGGCGGTGCACAGCACGACGCTGCTCGGCGCTGGCGGCGACTTCAGCGACTTCCAGTTCATCAAGGACAAGATGGACGAGCTGGAGGTCTACGACTTCAACCAAGACGACGGCTGCGACATGAACGCGCCCGAGATCTATCACTACCTGCAGCGCCTGCTCTACCACCGCCGCAACAAGTTCGACCCGCTGTGGAACACGGTGGTCGTGGGCGGGCTGCACCCGGAGACGGGCAAGCCGTTCCTGGGCCAGGTCACCATGATCGGGCTGGCCTTCGAGGGCGACTACGTTGCCACGGGCTTCGGCCACCACTTGGGCATCCCGCTGCTGCGCAAGCACTGGCGGGAGGACATGGAGGAGGCGGAGGCGCGCGCGCTGCTGGAGGAGTGCATGCGCGTGTGCTTCTACCGCGATTGCCGTACGATCAACCGCATCCAGTTCGCCAAGGTTGCCGCGGATGGTGTCGCCATCCCGGAGCCGGTCAAGCTGGACACCAAGTGGGACTACTCGCTGTTCGTGAACACCAAGTCGGAGTTTGGCGGTTCATGGTAAGTGCGACGGCAGGGCTGGCGAGCGGAGACGGGCGAGGATTCGAGCGACCGAAGAGTAGCGAAGGAGGAGCCCTTCCTGCTGCATATAGGGAGCGAGAACGCAGGCAAGCTTTTGAGGCTTTGGTGCGCTTGCCTTGGGCTGCTCATGGCGCCTGGAAGACGCAGGAGTGACGACGCTTCATGAACGGCAGCAGCCAGCATCTATTCCGTTAAACAAGAAACGACAGAAAAAAGTTCAAACAGACAGCAAGTGCCTTCTGCTCATTTGTGCTCTTCACCATGTCGTAGCATGCGTGTCCGTTCATCTACAAGTCACAACAGGAAAGCTGTCTGTCCGAGTGCATGTACTGTCCTGACTTGTGGTTGTTGATGCGCTCCCTTATGCACCATGTCCTGTCAAGGGATGCGTATCTTCGCGAGCACAAAGCACACGTGCTCTAGTCTTTGCGCCGACGCTTCGAGCGGTGTGTCCGTCGCGAGCTGTCTCTGCTGTCGGACGAAGACGAAGAGCTGTCGCTGTCGCTCTCGGAGCCCGAAGACGACGAAGCTGAGCTGCCGCTGGACGATCCGGAGGAGTCCGAACTATCCGAATCCGACCCCGAGGAGGAGGACGAAGAAGAAGACGACTCGCTGCTGCTGCTGCTGCTCACGCTACGACGCCGCTTGCGTCGCGCCTTGGTCTCGCTCTTCGCCATGTCTTTCTTCTTGGCCTTCTTCTTGCTAGGCTTGGCAGCCTGAGCGGCTACCGCCGCGTCCTCCTTAGGGTCTGGAGGCTTCTCTTGGTTGAACGGCTGCCGAAGCTTGGGGTTCCGCAGCTGCTGGGAGCGCGACGCGCGCTGTACGTACGTGGCTTCGTTCTTGCACTCGTAGGTCCAGTGGCCTGGGCGGAGACACTTCTGGCACATTGCCGCCGCACTCGACGCGGAGGCGGCGCCGTGTCCCAGCCCGCGGCGGTGCACACGCACCTGGTCTGTGCTGGTGGCGTACATGTTGCGAAGGGCCTCTTTGCGCTGCGTCCACATGCCCACGGGCGCGTCGTCCGCACGGCCGTCCTTCATCGTTGCTCTGCTGTCGTTCGCTTTCCCGAAATGCGGCGTTTGAATGGAAGCTCTCGTCGGCATTCCGACCAATCCATTGACGTCATTCAGCCAATAGCAGCAACCTTTTCAGCCAATCCAATCACAGTGATGAATTGGCCTAGCCAACACCATGTTGTTCAATCCAACACAACTGTTTTGTTGGCGCGATCGGATGGGATGCAACTTGAGCAGGAACGACACCGCTGGGGCCGAGGAAAAGGAAGCGCCAATAGCCCTCACTCGCCTCTGTTGCACCGTCCGAGGCACCGCCGATTCCTCCACGGATGCGGCTTTCAGAAGGTGGCAGACATGTCGGTTGTGAGCCTATCGCTCAACATTGTTGACCCACTCCATTGGAGCGTTTACACCTCCCTCCACTTCTGGGATTGGCTATTAGTTGGCGAGAATGGCTTCACCACGCCAGTCCCCTTCGCCAGCGAGTTGAAGTTGCAGTTTTCATTCCGCATTCTCCGCCGCCGATCGAAGGGCGATGTCGTCAGCGGCGGCGTCGTGGCCTCCGACATGGTGGCGAGGCAACCCGTGGGCTGCGAGTCCACCACGGCCGTGATGAAACCCACGGCGCCTTGCTCCGTCGTGGGCGTGGCTTCCATTTCCAGCATGACGCGTGCCGCCGCGTCGTCCCAATGCACGTGGGAGAGCGCCAGCACATAACTGCTCACTTTGAAGACCTCCATGCTCAATACGCCCACCCAGAGCGCGGGGAACCCGAATCCCAATGTCAGACCTGCGAGCGGATGCAGAGGAGCCATCATCAGCTCCAAGAAGGGGGAGTTGTAAGGGTTGTGGATGCGGGAAACGCACCGCCGATGTAGGCGACCGGGAGGTTGATGAGCCACGTGGCCATCGCGCTGGTCCAGAAGACGGTTTTCACCTGACTGCGCGAGCCATACGAGGTGTTACAGACAGTTAGCGTCAATATTCAATAAGGCGCTTTGCTGTTGGACCGATACAGCGACATCTTCGTACCTCATTCCTGTGAGGACGCCCGCACAGAGCACTTCCCCTGACTCGAAGACGTAAGCGACGACGAACACGGGAAGCACGCGCTTGCAAATGACCAGAAGATCTGGGTCTGTCGTGTAGATGGCGATGATGCGTTGATCCAAGAGGCTCGTGGCGACTGCGAGAAGCGCCACTACGACTCCAGTGCAGGCGAAACCCAGCGCCGTGACACGACGCGCGAGATGCGGTTTGCCCGCTCCCAGGTAATTGGCTACACGTACTTGCGTGGCGCACCCATAACCCCAAAACAGAGCCCAGAGGAGTCCCCACAGGCCGGAGATGACGGCGTTGGCCGCGATGATGCGGGCACCCAGCGATGCAGCCACGAGCGCTACGAGTGCATTGGCGAGGTTGGACACGAAGCTGTTGCTGGCGATAGGACCGGCCACCTTCACGAACGACCGGAAGCGCGCGAGGGTAAATGCATGGCGGTCCCAGCCGTTCCAGGCACGGTGGTGATGTCTCTTCAGCAGGAAGCCGTAGCTAAAGAGTGCGATGGGCTGGAACCAGGACGCAATCACGGTGGCGATCGGCGAGCCGACGAATCCCAGACCTTGCCAAGAGCCGACACCGTAGATGAGGATGTAGTTGCTGCCGACTGCCACGAAAATGGATATGATCCCGACGGCCGTCGTGGGTAGCAGGACGCCAAGCGCTTGGAAGTACTGTCTGGAAGGGAAAATGTCCGTCAAAACGACGAAATGAGCCAAGGAATGACGACTATCTGCCAACCGCAAGGAGGGTGTTTACCTGAGGCAGCAGTAGAGAAGCGATGGGAGGATGGCACCGGAGAGCACACGCGCAAATTGAGTGGCTAGTGCGATGACTTCCTGGTCGTCCGTCGAGTATTCGAGGACGTAGCCGACGCACCAGTACCAAATGGTGACCGGGAGTGACAACAGCGTTGTTATGACGATCCCGAACTGCAGCCAGACACCTGTGAGCTCCCGGTTGCCTGCACCCCAGGACTGGCCACAGAGCTGTCGAACTGTAGGTTAGCCATGCTTCCAAAAAGCACAAAGCATGATGCAGCACCGAAGCAATGCGGTCAAACGAACCGTATTGAGTGCTGATGCAGAGGCCCAAACCGCAAGCAAGACTGGACTCGTCCAGAGCTGAGCGAGAGAAGCGGCTGCCAGCTCCTTTACGCCGAGACGTCCCAGAAAAATCGAGTCGATCGATGTGAGCGCGGTCCGCGCCAGCGTGGCCAGACTCACTTGCGCCGCCATGGCCGAGAGGTCGAGGAACTCGTGCCATGCAGACCGTTGTTGCTGCCGCCTATGGCTGGACGCGGCCTCTCCCAAAAGAGGGCTCGTTTCCATGGCGCGTGCTTATTGTCAAAATGCCGCAATCGCGCGCTATACAAAGTGCTGTCAGCCTGCTGCTGGCGCTTCCTGTTGATTCCGGCGCTTCGGTTTCTCCACTCGGAGTTGAAGTGGTGTAAATACACTCGAAACGACCGGCGTCGCGCCAAAAAAAGTATTGAACTCTCGAAACGGCCCGCCAAAACTCACGGTGGATCGAAGACACGGAACTGGAGAGATAGCAAGACTATGGGCGCCGCATTGGCTTCCCATGATCTATCGAATCCGCGGCATGTGCAATTGCTTAGCGAATACGTCCACCACTCGCAGAAGACGGCCGTTGAGTGCGCCAAGATCTTCAGGGGCTCTTTGGGCACTTACGACGATGAGGAACAGCAGGATAGCACCAGTCTATCGAGCTTGAGCCCTCGAAAGCCGAATTACCCGCGACACATACAGCTCTCGCAATTCGAAGAGGTGTTCGGCATGCTAGTCGCGGACCCGGAGCCGCATTTCCTCTTCTTTCAAAACGAGACAGATTCGCCAGCTACCTCGAAGGCGAATGCACCAGTGACAGTGTGCGCTCATCGCGTCTTCTGCGCCGTGGCATTGCTCATGAAGGCTGATCTGCACGCCAAAATCGACTTCGTGCTGCGGCTGTACGCTGACGCGACGGGATCACTCACACCTGAAGCGAAGAGTTCGCTGCTGAAAGATTTCATCACCACCGTGGATCGACTACTGCAGCTCGAAGACCCGATCCCGGGCGACGTGCTCGCGGTCGTCGAGGTTCGTGACTTTGGTAGCGAGGATTCTGTGAGTCTTGCGGCTTTGGGTCGATCTGGGATACTTACTCAACGTGTTGCTCTTAATGCGGCCAGAAAGCCTTCTGGAGCGATGAGCCGGACCAATTGATGACAGTGCGTGAGCTGTACGATGTTTGCCTCACGAACCTGCAAATCAGTGGCATGCTCCACGATGTAAACACTCTTATCGAAGGTATGGCGTATGGCAAACCACGCTTGAGGTTGCGATAGTGTTGCACTAAAACGCCATACTCTATCTGACATAGGCTTCTCCTCATCGCGACGGCAAGATAATATGCGTCAGCGAGAAAGCCGTGCGCGAACTCTGCAGAGCTCGACACGGCCTGGAGAGGGTCAGGGCTCTCTTCGAGTCAAATCTCTGGCACGCATCATGTCTTCGATCGTGCTGCCTCGTGGCTCGCTGCTATGGGACCTGAAGGTGGGTGTGGTCTCATTGCCTCTGGCCTAGGGCTCGAAGCTATGCAGACTCATTCCTGTTGTGACCTGCAGGCTGGAGACTACCTTCACTTTTGGCAGCAGGCGGAGCCCTTGGAGATCCGTTCGGACTCGACTTGTGCTCATGCGCTAGAGAAGATGGCCCAAGTGGACGCCACGAGCGCTTTGATCGTCAACTGGTCCGCGCACGATGACACCCGCCAATGCCTTGGACTCGTCACCACTGACAGATTCCTCCTGTGAGCTTCGTGGGAGACTCGCATTCTGCCTCCCTCAATGGCATCGCATATCTGACTCTCATTCTATTCGTTGGTTCTGTAGGTATTTCCTGCACTTCTTAGTGCCCAACCTCCCCTCTGCTGCAGACAAGCCGTATGAACACAGTCGAGCACGAGCAGAAGATGCAATTCGGCGGTTTGGATCTGCTCCGCTACGTGCCTTGGTGCGCTTTTATTCCTCCGAGCGGACGCCACTGCTGTGCTCTGTTCGCGACGATGAGGCGCTCTTCAGTGTCTTGATGCGGTTTGCGTGCGGAGAGAGCGCCGTTGCCGTGACTCAGGACTACCGATGTGCGCCTGAGGCCGTCCTCGGGTGTTTAACAGTGTTCGACATGCTGGCATGGCTTGAGGAAGATTTGACTCTCCTGAGTAAGTGGTGCGCCATGTTTTGGCGAGCATACCTCATCTCGTCACTTTCCACCCTGCGTTGAATTTACTCGGATCTCTGATGCTTTTCATGGCTGTAGGAGGACAAGAACGCTGTACT
Source organism: Nothophytophthora sp. Chile5 (assembly GCA_001712635.2). Taxonomy (NCBI): domain Eukaryota; phylum Oomycota; class Peronosporomycetes; order Peronosporales; family Peronosporaceae; genus Nothophytophthora; species Nothophytophthora sp. Chile5. Next base: position 14,006 of record MBAC02008508.1, read on the forward strand.
ATTGCCTCGTTCCCTGCCTTCTTCTACGCACCTGCAACAATCGACGTAGCTTTCGCCTCCGCCTCCGTTTGCGAAACTCTGGTAGAGATGGCGGCACGAAAGCTGTCAGGGATACTGGTGGAGGCGAGCGCGGGTGGCCAGGAGAAAACACTCAGGTACGCAGCACACGGCCTCAATCGCATGCATCACATCCAGTTGATACCCCGCACTCTTCCTCTCTTTGCGTAACAGCGCCAACGCCTTCCGTGATCTCTTTCCTCCGACTTTCACCAAATTGACTGCCAACGAGGATGCGCCGGGTCCACTGCTTTGTGCATTGACAACAAACGCTGCCACGTTGCCACCCGTCTGCGTTGTTACACCCGATACCTCCATCGCTCGAGTGATCCGTGAGATGGTCGCCAAACGCACGAGACGCGTCATCATCCGGCGTCAAGACGGGCTGACTGTGGGGGCTGTGCGTGCTACTGACGTTCTATCGTTGGTGCTGCAAGCGCAGTACACGTCGTACCAGCCAAAGAGGGTGTGAACACGAAGCTCAGCGCTTGCAAGCACTAAAGACCGAAGTGACGACGACATTGATGCTGGCACTTCTGATGTTCCTCAAACGCTGGTGTATTTCTATCGTGGTTGGGTGGTTGCTTGGCTGTTGTTGATGGTGGAGCGTACGACTGATTGCTGTCCGATTCGCTAGCAAGGCGACTGAGGCAAGCGGATGTGTGCTTATTGCACCTGGACGATGAAGTTGTTCCGCCGGCCGACGCGAAGCACCAGCATCTTCTCGTCCAGAAGCATGGGCGCCTCAACCCGCAAGGTGTCAGATTCAACGCGCTCGTTGTTGAGGTAGACACCGCCGCCCTTGATGAGGCGTCGACACTCGGCTAAAGGACGCAGCAGTCCGACAAGGTCAGCTCTCTGAATGCTCAAGAATGGACCAGGGTCAGCGTTATGAGGATACACCTTACCTTTCGACTTGGATGCGCCTATTCGGACAGCGAGATCCACGAGTGATTGGTCGATCACATCACCACGAGAGAGTGTCGTCACAGGCGCGTCACCAGCCATGCGGAGCATCTCCGCTGCCGTTAGCGGACCGCTCTTCTTGCCGAAAAGCAGCTCCGTCGCATCCAGCGCAGTACGCAAGCCCTCCTGACCGTGCATCATCACCGTGATATCCTCGGCCAGAAGCTTCTGTGCCTCGCGCTTCTCCGGGGCCTTCTCATGCTCAGCCACGATATCGCGGATCTCCTCCACCTCTCGGAACGTGAAGCTCTTGAGCAGCTGTTCCACATCGCGGTCGTCCGAGCGAAGGAAGTACTGGTAGAAATCAAACTGGCAACACACAGCAAGTTAGAAGGAGGCTGCACCCCAAGTTGGCTCGAAGACTGGGACTCAAACGTACCACAGAGGTCTTGGAGGCATCCAGCCAGATGGCGTTTCCTGCCGACTTGCCGTACTTTTCGCCGCTCGCCGTCGTCAGCAGTGACAGCGTGGCGCCGAAGACCTCCTGATTCCTCCACCACAGATACGGAAGCAATGAAAGGTGAGCGTTCATCCTGACCCCCCAGCGTGACGGAAAGAAAGAGAGAGATTGACTTGGCTGCTTACATCACCCGTGCTTTTGCGGACAAGCTCAATGCCCGAAGCGATGTTGCCCCATTGATCGCTGCCGCCAATCTGCGCGATGCAGTTGTGGTGGCGGTAGAGATGCAAGAAGTCGTAGGCCTGGAAGAGCTGGTACGAGAACTCGAGGAAGCTGATGCCCTGCTCCGTCTCCAGCCGCTTCTTCACACTGTCGCGCTGCAGCATCGCGTTCACGCGGAAGTGGCTGCATCAGGTCCATCGCACAGATCGAAGACACGCATTAGTGTGCGACGTATCAACCGGAGCGGTTTGGTTCCAACAGGTAAGCCGACTGACTCACCGGCCGATGTCGCGCATCCACGTGACCGCCGACATCTGCGTGTGCCACTCGGCGTTGTTGTGGATGACGGCGCCCGTTCGCGGGTCCTCGAAGTCCAGCACCGCCGACAAACCCTTGATGATCTGCTGGGCGTTGTGCTCCACCGTCTCGTCCGTGAGCAGCACACGCTCCTCCGACTTGCCGCTCGGGTCGCCGATCATGCCCGTGGCACCGCCCACCTGTCAGGCAAAGCGAGGACCATCCACGTCAACCGACACACCAGATGCAAAAGCGCACGATATTCGAATTCACTTGTGTCATACCAGCAGGATGGGGCGCAAACCGGCGCGCTGGAAGTGGCGCAGAGCGATGCCCTGCAGCAGATTGCCCAGGTGGAGCGAGTCCGCCGTGGGGTCAAACCCGCAGTACACGGCGGGGGCCGACGTCTTGTGCAGCACTTGGTCCAGCGAGCGCCCAGCGTCCTGGTGCGTGAGCGCCGCCAGCATGCCGCGTGCGCGCAGCGCCGCCAATGCCTTGCTCATCTTCGGCTCTGGTTGGCGAGTGACACGGATGAGCGGTCCAGGCAGCGACGGGCTATTATTTAGGTAATCGACAGAGCATAACGCCTATCTGTATACTTGGCCGTATACCATTTATGCCACCATAACGCGAACGGAAGGCGATCCGAATTGGCCAGAGCGGGGATTGGCCTTTGGTGCGGCTCATGCCATGCTGTCGTGCGCACAGCTCAGGGTGCGGTACATTCTTCGACTTTCGCTTCGTTAGCGATACTTTCGCACTATTTGGAGTCTGGATCGAACACAGGCAGTCGGCACTTAGAATATACCGCCACAACACTACCTCGTCCTGGAGGAGGTTTTGTTGTGTCGGTCGGGTACGCCCAACCTCGCCGGGTGGTGGCGTTAGTCGTGTATGAGTTCTTGTATTCGCGCGAGAGCAACACCATAGTGCCGACCCTTGCCATGTTGTGGGCCCATGCATAACGTATCCGGCATTTTTAACCGACAGAGCAGCGTGTTGAAAATGGGCACCAAACGGGTTCAACAAAGGTGCAATTCCGTCGCGAGCCAATGTGGATGCCTACTTACAGCACGCGTCGCACCTCCAGTGTGCGGCGCAAGAACGAGATTTGCGCCAGCGAGACGGCCGTGAGCACGACCGCCTCGATACACGCCCACCACATGATGCGGTTGTGCGTGCTGGTGATCACTGGCACGGCACAAAACAGTGACAACTCACACGTTAGAACCTTTGCAACGAGACCATTGCAGTGCAGCGGCTCACGTACTCTGGTTGTGGTGGTTGGTGATGGCCTTCATGTACGCCTGCGTGTCCTTGACCGTGTCGAGGTTCACACTCAACTCGTACACCAGATCTTCCAGCTCCTGCACTTGCTCTGAGTCGTCAGCCACCACCACAGTTCTGTCAGTCTCTCCGTCTATACGATACAAAGGATCCTCCACGCCAATGACAATAAGCGGCGTGTACTCAACTGATCTTGGTGGCGTCTGCGTTGGAGAGCACCTCGTGGCTGGGGTCGTCAGCGTGGAACGAGAAGCCCACGACCACGTCGCCCACTGGCGCCACCACGTTCTTGAAGCACACGGAGTGCAGACCGCCCTCGCCAATGGGGCTCACGTACCGACCCAACGCGCCCTTGTTGGCGTACACGATCTGCTGCTTGCCATCTGTCAGCTCCGTCTCCAGCTCGTCCGCCATGCCGCGCAGCACCTGGTAGTTGAGCGAGATGCCGTGCTTGAAGCTCTCCGCATCCACGGAGAAGCACTCGGTGCCCGAGGACGGCACCGTCACATGAACAGATCCCACTAGTGGTGCGGCGGCTATGGTCAGCACCAGCATCAGCAGCGGAAGCACCGGCACTGGCAGCCGCGAGGAAGCCGTCGATGCCGCCCGAGATCCCATCCTTCGCTTGTTGTTGTGCGGCACAACGTCGTACGACGTGCTCCAATTTAGCGTTCACCACACAACAACAGTCCAAAGCGCTGGATACATTCGTAATTTAGTCAACCATGTAGTCAGATAAGTCGTCAGAGTTGTTCATTCCCTGCAGCTCCGCCCTGATTCGGAAAGCCGCCTTGAAGATGCAGACCGTGCGGCGCCAACTGGATCGCCTGTTCGCGGTGCACATGGTCATCGCGGTGGTGACGGGCGCGCTCTGCTTCCTCACGCCGCATTCGCTGATGTCGCCCGTGCTGGGGGACGCCAACAACACGCACTTGGCGCACGAGTTCGTGCGGCTCTATGGTGCGTGCCTCTCGTTTGGGCTGAACGCCATGGCCTTGTTCCCTCCCTGACAACGGTGGCGCTTTGACTTGCGGTTGACATCTCAGGCGCTTTGACGCTGGCCCAGGGGTGGATGGTGTGGCGCACGCGACTCGTGAGTGACGCACTGATCCGGCGCACGTTCTGCCAGGCCTACTGCATCTGCTTCCTCCTGCAGGCGCTCGCGCTGATCCGCGCGCAGCTGTCGGCGCCAGAAAGCCACTCGAGTCTCCACTGGATCAACATCCTGCTGCTCGGAGGACTAGGTTGTGCCTACGGCTACTTCCTGGTCTTCAAGACGATTAAGGCCTTCGAGCTCCCTGGCATGGAAAAAGGGCTACTGTGATTGAGTGTCCTTCCTGGTAATTGACAAACCAGCAAACGCGTGATCAGTGCAAGTTAGATACAAGCTTACGCGTAAACGTTCGGTGACGTGACTGTCTTGATGTAGCACGGCTGGGTTTGCTTTGGACGGAGGTGGGTGGTGCTGTCTGCCGTAAACCTTCACCACTTCAAATGTCAACGGGGTCGTCCCAGGTGCCAGAGTGGGTGGCAGTGCTCCCACTCGGTTGCTGTTGGGCAGGGGCAGGAGGAATCGATGTGGATTCGCTCAGATCAATTACGGACGCCGCGGCGGTTGCAGCAGCCGGAACCGAGGCTGCGGCGCTACCCGTCTCCATGACATGTGGCCCCGCGGTTGGTGCACTCACAACTTGCACGAGCGTCGGGGCGATCTTGCGCTTCTTCCGCACCTGCAACGTGTTGATGGGATTGGCAGCAACGGCTGCAACGCCGTCCACCTTCTGGAAGGCCCGCACAATGGGCGGCGCCACTTGGGGTTTCTTCCTCACCGCTGGAACCTTCGCTGGCGTTTGCTCGCCCGCCACAACATGGGTCCGGGCTTTCTTGCGAGACTTCTTAGGCGTCGCAAACATTCGCTTCATCTTGTTCTCGTTCAATGCCACTTGGTCTACGCCACGCAGAATAAAGATTTAATATCGTCGTTTGCCGTGATTAGCATGCTCGCGTCAACAGCCAACATCCAACAAACACACAGAAGCAATGAGCAGGCCCCATATGGTTCCTTACCTTGATGTGGCACGCTCGCGCCGAAGAAGCCATCTTCGAATTGAATAAACGAGACGTAGCCATCAGTCGAAGAGATGCTCAGCATCTGACCGTCCGCCGTCCAGCTCGCATCCGTTAGATCCGCGTAGTGAAGCCCCTTTATCGTGCAAATCGGGTGGCTTTGCTGCAATGATGTCACCGCCAAGAACAGACATCAGCAACAAATGAGTCGGCCGCCAAGCACAAGCAGTACAGTGGGAGAAAGAAGCAAAGGCAGTACCTGTGTGTCATAGATCACGACTGCATCCAGCGTAAGAACGGCGAATACGGACCGGAATTGCGTCTTGAAAAAGTTGTGGGTTGGCGAATCTGTCGCATCCCCTTCTTGACGGCGCAGTTCGTACAGCAACGGACTGCAACGAACACCAAGCGATGCCTTCTCCTGTCCAGGCAAGTGTAGCGTCGGTTCGCTGAGGTTACCTCGTGAGAACGCGTACACTGTGTTCACGGGAGACGACAATTCCGAAGCGCGAAAGGTCCCGGTAGGCGCCAAGAAGTAGCTACCGTCGGGCGTCCATGCTGGGCGTCGCGCAAACGCCGGGCACGTGTCGTCCAGGAACATCCGGTGCTTCGGCGCCGGCGCACGAACTGCTGATTCTTCCGCACCTATAGGCTTCACCGTACTCTTGCCCTCCTTATCTTCTTGGCCCTTCTCGGGGGATGATACAGATGCAGCCGACGGGTCAGCGGGGAACTGGCGGGTCTTGAGTGTCTGGATGCACATGAACTTTCGCCCCTGCTTCTTGCCGTTCGGGCGAGTGGCCGCGCCAAAGCCGCTCAACGAGTACACGCGACACGTGCGGTCGTTGCCTTCCGTGACGAGGAACTCATTGAGAGGGTCCCATGCCGCGCCCTGCACGTACTGCGTGTGGTCCTTGCGACGCTCGGCCACATCACCCTTCTCCACGTCCCAGATGACGCAGCGGTTGTCCACGGACGTGGAGCACAGGAAGGCCGAGTCTGGAGACCACGAGAGGTCCGTGATGTCGCCCTTGTGGCCACACGCGAGAATCGTGCGTGACACGTCGCTGAGAGACGAGATCTGGTCCCAGCGCCAATCGGGGCCCGCCGTCTTCGACTTGGTCCACAGGATGATGGACGTGTCGTCACTTGCCGACGCCAGGAACACGCCGTTGGGCGAGAAGCGCACGCAGTTCACGCTGCGGTCGTGGCCCGTGAGACTGAACACGAAATCCAGCCCGGAGGTCCCCAAGATATCGCCGTCGCCCACGCGCCAGAGCTTGATCTCCTTGTCGGCGCCGCCCGTGGCCAGCAGCAGCGACTTGGCCTTCGTCTCGCCAACGTCTTCCGTGTCCGAGACAGCAGCGTCCACAGCAGTAGAAGCCTCGCGCGGGTGCAGGAAGTCCAGGGACAGCACGGCCTCGTTGAGCCCAGTCGGCCCGCAGTGCAGCCGGATCTCGGGCGTCGCCACGCGCACCGCCATGTCGCTTGTTTCCTTTGGCTTTGATGCAACTTCCCGCCAAAACTTCACGGTACCGCTTCGTGACCATCACTCTGAGTGAAGAGTACCGTTCTCGTCGGGATAAGTTTTGCAGCCGCATGCACTGTTGGAGGCCGGGTAAGTGCGAATTCAGCTCGGATGACGAATTTCGTTGTCGCACGCCACGGGGATGCTGGAAGGATCCACTCGAGATGCGCGTCACTGCAAAAGCGAAGGGCTCCAAAATGTGCCGAACCAACGGAAGGGTTGCTGCCCTGGTGGTGGATGGGACTGACCCTTATCCGCTGGAATCAGTTAAAATAGCTTCGGCGCGCCGCCGACCGATCAGTGGGCCGCCTGTTGCGGCATTTTGGCGGTCGTCGTCGTCGCCTATTTCTGCTGCTTGCAGCCCAGATTTAACGCGATGCTGAGGTTGACGCGTGGTGGTGCCGGACCGTTCGTCCGATTTGTAGACGCGTATACCCGTACGCTCAAATGTGTATACACCCCTATTCCCTCTCCCATCGATCCACTTAGTGGACGCAAGTGAGTACAGCAAGAAGCCCTATCCCGCTCCTGTATGTCGCCGCCGCTCTTCAAAGTATGGGCGGTCGCACTCCGTCATCTGCCGCCGCACACGCCATGGAGAGCTGGCAGGCCTACTTCACCTCGCACTTCTACGCCATGAAGATGCGGCCCGTGTCGGCCTTCGACCCGTCGGGGTTCCTCATCGTGATCACCGCCTTCCTGCTGCTGGTGGGCGTGGTGGCGGCGACGGCGCGCGCGCTGGTGTCGAGCCAGGGGCTGGTGCTGCGATCCCGGGTGGAGAAGAACCTGCAGGACATGTCGGACTACGTGTCGGGCCAGCGCACCAAAGTGGAGGAGAACCTGCAGTACATCAAGGGCCGCGCCATCGACCACTCGGGTCGCCAGGGCTTCATCGCCGAGATGCTCAGCTACGCCTACCTGTCGCGCCTGGCCTTCTCGCTCTCGATCTTCGCCATCGCTTCGTATCTCAACACGCTGGCGGCCGTTATTGCTGGGTAAGGAAATGCAGCTGCATCTTCCTGGTATTGCGAATGAGGGAAGGGAGGCTGACTGTCGCAACTTGTAGGTGGCGCACGCCCAATGTGGTGATCCTGGACCTCAACAAGCAGGACACAGGCTCCAAGACGCTGCCGGATCTCGGCCACGATCTTTTCAAGTACGTCATGACGAAGATCTACGGACAGACCACGTATATCGAGTGGTTCGACCTGCCCGACGAGTTCCTCGCAGCCGTGGGGACGCTCGTGGCGGTGGTGCTCGCTCTGCACCCGCGGGTACGTGGCAAGCAACAACCGGTCGCTCATTCACCGCGACCTAAACGTTTGCTCTTGCTGTTGCATGGTGCAGCGCCTGCTGATCCTGCGCCGCTTCTGCTTCATCTTCGCCATCATCAACCTCATGCGCGCGTGCTGTGTGGCCGTCACGTCGCTGCCTGACGCCAGCCCCATGTGCATCTCCCAGTTTGAGAGCGAGCGCGGGGACTACAAGGCCTTCCCCATGTTCCCCAAGTGCGTGGCTTGTCCATTCCTGGCTTCTGTGCTTTGCAGCGTTGCCCAATGCGGTCCAGTGACGAGTGTGCAAGTGTGCTGATCGGAACGATTTCCTCACGCCATTGTTTGCTGGTTGCAGAGCCTTCTACCGCGCGTGGAAAGTGTTGATCCGCCCGTCGCAGCACATCACATGCGGCGACATGATCTTCAGTGGTCACGCTGTCTTCCTCATGTTGTGCGCCATGTTTGCCAGAACGGTACGTCACACACACTGCTGTATCTCTGCTGCTGCTCTGCTGGTTGCAACGTCCAGCTGACAACTGCGTAACGTACCGTGCCTCTGTTCAGTACTGCGTGCACTCGGAGCTGAACACGCCGTTCACACGGCGCTACTCGTGCGTGTTGTGGATGGTGCGCTACTACGTGTACGCCGGCTCGGCCTTTGGCGTGTTCGCCATCGTGGGCACGCGACTGCACTACACACTGGACGTGCTCATCGCCATCTACATCACGGGGCAGGTCTGGTTCACGTACCATTGGCTCACGGCGCACCCGCAGAACAGCTTCGCCGTGCTCAACTGGCTCGAGCACGAGGAGGTGCATTTCATCGATCACAACGCGTATCGTAAGGCGAGGCGGTCGGGCAGCGTGGGCGACCGCCCTTCTGAGAAGGTCGAGTAGAATCCAGAAGATCGATCGGCCGGTTTTCGGTGCGGTGTACACGTAGAGCTTGAGCACCCTCCAACTTAAGCAGGAGAACGGGCAGACAGAGCGCGATCATAGAGTAGAAGTAGTAAGGACCCCTCCCCAGAACAAGACAACCACAAGCATGAAAATTGCTCTCCAGCCTCCCCCGGTCTATTTTGCAGACATGGCCGCTACCGCGACTTCTTGGGCTCGGCCTTCTGCTCTACTGAACCACCAGCTGGAGCTGAAGCCACCTCCGTCGTCTGTTGAGCGCGCCGTAGCTTGTTCTGCAGGTGATCTTGCATGACCGGCCACTCGCTGTTGATGGCGCCGAAGACGACCGTGTCGCAGTTGCAATTCTTCACGATGCGGTGCTTGCGCAACACGCCCTCGAAGCCGAAGCCTAGCGAGTGCGCCGCTCGACGCGCACGTACATTGTGGCCGTCGCAGCGCCACTCCACGCGTCGGTAGCCACTGGCGAACAGATGCGTGAGCAGCAGCAACACTACCTCCGGAAGAGCTGCCGCTCCCTGGAAAGCCGGCGTAAGCCACACGTCCATGAGCTCCACGCGCAGGTTACGCGGGGAATGGGCGCCCAACGTCGCCATCCCAATGGGCTCTTGACTGGCGCGATGTGTCAGCACGAAATGACGCGCGTCACCCACGTCAGCGCTGTAAAAGGCCTCGAACTCTGCCGCCGACGCGAACGGACCGTGTGCCAAGTACCTCCAGATCATCTCGTCGCTGTCGAACTTGACGTCATTGTAGATGCCGCCATGGGGCTCGCCGCAGGAGATGGCGAACAGCTGTGCCGCGTCCTGCGAGGCTACGAAGTCTCGAATGCAGACGAGCTGCCCCGTCAGCGGCGAGGCTGCTCCAAGCGGCGGTGGGAGGACGCTCAGTGTCTGCGCCTTCTCCAGTAGCTCGTCGTAGAGCAGCGGCTTCTGCTCACCCAGTGCCGCAGGAAGTCCCACTGCCTCCTGCGCCATGCGCTCGAACGACCCGCCGTGGCGGAGCAGCAGAAACACAGCCACCAGCGTCCCCACGAACACCAGCGCACCCGCCGCAATCCCCGTCATCACCACCGGCGTCAGCATGCTCAACGAATGATCTTGTATCTTCAGGAATGTGTTACATGAGGTGAGGAGTCGACGCTCGCTTGACTATATCCGTATTACTCAGTTCAACTAGGTCTACTTCATGCATTAATCGGTTCCTGAAAGCCATACTATCGACAATATTGTGGCTAGTTTCTATATTGAAGCGCTGGATTGAGCCTAGTTCGGTAGTTATGCGGAAGTAGCTTGGCCTTTTTAGTGGGTAACGAGCGGCACATAACTCCAACGGCAGCGGACGGAGCAGGCAAGATGAACGCCACGCAGGCGCCGTCGCAGACCAAGCGGCCGCCCGAGAAGGGCTCGTTCCCGCTGGACCACTACGGCGAGTGCAAGCCCGTTATGAAGGTGCGTCTTCCTCCTCCTCACACGCCGTGGCGTGGTCTACACAGCCTGGCTCATCCTGTTGCTCTCTCTCTCTCTCTCTAGGAGTTCCTGGCTTGCATGCGCGAGCACCGCAACAGCCACATCGACTGCAAGAAGCTGTCGGCCGCGTATCTGCAGTGCCGCATGGACAAGTAAGCCGCCTGCTGTTTGGGACGGAAGAGAGGCTGGAAGAGCTCATGTGAGACGTTCGTTGTGTGACTGTTGACAGAGGCCTCATGCAACACGAAGACCTGGAGCGACTAGGTTTCCACGACGAAGCCATGAAGAAGACGTGGGTGGAGGAGACCAACGAAGGCCGGAAAGAAGGTGCGGCTGATTGACGGGTCCAATGCGTTAGAGGCACCATGTGAACGACCGACTGACCGACTGTGGCGCTTGCAGGCGAGGGCTTCGTGGCAGGTCTGGGCGTCAAGAAGTCCCGCTATAAAGACAAGTGACTGCTCTTCACGCATCCGAATCGGGTTCTGTATCGTCTTCAACTGAGCAGAGCAAGGCATCACTAGGAACTCAGTCAGACAGAAGCCACCAAGTTCAAAATCAAAGAGAACGGCGTCTATTCGCTAGCGTCGAGGGCTGCGACTGCCGTCCAGCTCCAGTTCGAAGACGCGCATGCGCAACGCACTCAACTCGGCCGCGGCATCGCGCGCGTTGGTCTGCAGCTGCTGCTCCAGCACCTGCACGCGCACGCGCAGCAGCGCCTCGTGCGTCTCGGCGCCGCCATCCTCGTCGTCTGTGGGCGGCTGCTGCAGGTTGGAAGCAGCCGCCGACTGCTGCGCGACCGTCTGCTCGAACTGACGGATCACTTTCTCCTGCATGCGCACCGCTTTCTGTTGCCAGGTCAAATACACGCAGTGAGTCGGGGGAGAACCGCGTCGGCAAGCACGAGGTAACTATGTATGGACGGTTTCCCCACCTTGAGAGCGGCCGCGTGCTGCTTGTCGCGCTGCAGTCGCTGCACCAGCGATGCCTGCACCAGATGCGCCTCCTGCAGCTCCGCGTGGCGAGTCTCGAGCTCGTCGTAGCCGACCAACGACCTCTGGGCGCTCGCGAGCTGCTGCTTCGCGGCCTCAAACTCGCGATCCAGCTCCTTGTACTTCGTCAGCAGCAATGTGAATCGTTGCGACGCCGCTTGGTTCTCTGGACGCACGACGGCGGAGCTGCCGCTGCTGTTGGCTGGTGCAAGTAACTCGGCCAGCTGCTGTTGTTCACGACGCTGTGTAGCCTGGACCTGCTCCTCGAGCTTTCGGAGTTGCTCGTCCTTCTGTCGAGCTTCCCGCTGTGGCGTTCAAGATATCAGGTGTTAGACACGGAGCAGTGGATGGCAAAGCAAGCAACGGAAGTCGCACCCGCAAAGCCACGAGCTCGAGACCACACGTCTTGATCGCAGCGAGGCGCGTGTCCAACTCGTTCTGCAGCTAAGGTATCGAAACACAAGAAGGCGTGGGTGCTGAGCGAAGGTGGCAGACAGACAGATTGGGCACGTACTCGCTCGATTTGCTGGCGCTGCGAGTCACCTTGTGTCTGCAGGTGGGTGACCTGCTCTCTCAGCAGTGCCGTGACTGCTGTAGCCTCTCCGTTACCGTGGTCTTGGCCGCTTCCTTGGCGTTGCTGATGTTGCTGCACTTCCTGTTGTTGTAGCTGGTCGTTGGAAGATGGAGATTCGGCAAGTAGCTCTGCGAGCACACTGGAGATGCCGCCGGCGTCGCAGAAGGAGGCCACGGGGTGGCGATTGAGGCCGCGGAAGAGCGCCCCCATCCAGGCAAGTGCTAGTCGGGGCGAGCGCTTCCAGCGGTTGGTGCAGACCACTCGGCGCGCTGGGATCCCGAGCACGAAGGCGTCCCATGCTGGAGCGTCCCACCAACGGAGCCGCAGTGCCACGTGGCCCAGTGTACGGGAGTTGTCGCCTTCAAGTGTGATAGGAATCACTGTATGACGCAACGGTGTGCCGTCCTTGTTGAGGTGTTGAGCGGTGGCAATGGAGAGGTTGAGTCGACCGCGTCCCACTGGTTTGTGAGGCACTGAAGAGGTCGACAAGAGCGTGATCTCCACTGCTGTGACGGCTCCAGCGTCCCAGGTGAAGCCCAGAGGGAAGAGCCACTCGTACACGCCCGAAGCACTGCCAGTGGCAGTGGAGGACGAGGGTGTGAGGCCGCAGAGCTCCTCTGTCGATCTCGAAGCGATGGTGCTCGACGCAGGCAGCGCTTGACCATCACGAAGCAACTCGAAGTGATCTTCGAGCGCCTTTTGCTCCGGTATTGAGTCGTTGGAGACAGGAGCAGCCTCGCTTTGGAGACGGATCAAGGTAGCCAGACTCGTGCAGTCGGGTGGCAGTCCTTCATCCTCGCTGCCGGTGGAAACGACAGGTGTAAATGACTCGACAATGGTTTCCATGTGTTCTAAGGCAGCGTCACAGGTCGCAGAGTTGCGTGGCGATGCGTACAACGACACAAAGATGCAGGCACACGACTGTCGAGCCAGATCGCTGTCGCCATCGACGCTGGCAGTTTGGAAGGCCAGAGCGACGCGCTTCTGTCGGTGGTGGCACCCGAAATTGGCCAAAGGAACTACGCAAGTGCCCAGCAGGAAGTCCTCTTGGTGACTGGCCCCACGCTCGACGAGCTCCAGCTTCAGCGCTAGGCGTCCCTGTTCCGATTGTTGGGTGG
>MBAC02008510.1:0-26844 GCA_001712635.2 Nothophytophthora sp. Chile5
ATATAGGCATGACTACGGTACTCATATTCGGACTTACGCGACAGAGAACAGTACTCAGATCCCAAACCAAACTTAACGGTTTCCGTACTTAGAGGAATGGCAAATTTCCCAGTGCCTTCCCGCCACCTTCAAAGCTCGAAAGGCAAGAAGATGCCGCAGCGGCAAGACGATCCGCCACCTCCGCCACCGCCACCTCCTCCAGGCGATGACCCCATCGCTCGCAGCCTCGTGTTCCCGCCCAAGGCTTCCAGCGGTCCGTTGCGTGCTGGTATCCGCGCACCCACGTTCAGCGAGCTGCGCGCCGGCGGCTTCTCCTCCCGAGACAGTGCGGCTGCAACTTCCTTTTCGCTCTTTCCTTCGGGGTTGCACGTGACTACCGCGGCCTCTTCCGCTGCTCCAATGGCAACTAAAGACGTGGAGCCTCTCTCGCCGCGCACGAGACGTGAAATGGAAAAGGAGCGGTCCCAGTTGAGCAAGAACGGCGCCCCCCTGGGCACGAGCGCCACCAACACCACCAACACCACGCCCACTGGACACAGCAGCACGCGCAGCACGCCACGAAGCGAGGCATCGTCGTTCTACAGCGTCACTGGTAGTAGTGACATTGCAGCTGCGACAGGTGGGCGTCGCTACGATCTGCAGATGGAGCAGAAACAGCACCAGCCGATCCACCAGCTCTCGCCGCATCGCGCACTACTCAGTCGCATGGACAACGTCTTGGGCGTAGCGACTGGCGCTGCTAGCTCAGCCTCCTCGCAGTACGGAGGCTCCAGTTTCGCCAGTAGAGCCATGTACGCCGGGTCGGCGAGCAGTACACCCACGTCCGTGGCGTCCGCAAGCCGCCACCTCCATCGTGACCGAGGCGACGACCTCAAGGAGCCCTCGCGCTGCGGCTCCGAGATCCTGTACAACTCACCCATCCGCGTGCGTCTCAGCAGCCGCCAGTGTCTCCGCATTTCAGCTGTAAAGGAGAGTAGCCATCAGCATCAGCATCAGCATCAGTCGCAATTGCCGCCGCGACCGTCGGCTCCGACGGCAGGTGCGGGCGGATCGTCAGGTATTCTGCGTGGTATGCGTCCATCCCCTGCCGTGCAGATCGACGTGAGTGGCGATGGCCTCAGCGGCGACGACGACCAGGTGTTCGTCTTGCTGAACAGTGCGTTGCGCTCGGACTGTGCCGAAGTTCACTACTCGGACGTGGTGGCTCTCTTCTGCGTGGCTGGCAGCTGCAGAGGCCAGTTCCTGTCCGTAGACGCGGCCACTCAGAGTGTGACCACGAAGAAAGGCCCCGTGATCTCCAACAACGAAAAGTGGCGGCTCGTGAACCCGAACGTGGAGACTCGGGAGGAGTACGGCGTAGGTGCGCAGGAGTCGTTCGCCTCCGTAAACGCGGCTAATATGCTGTGGGAGCAGCAGAAGATTCTCACCACCAGCGACAAGGTGATGCTCAAGATGAACACGGCCGACCTCTTCTTCTCGTTCCGCCCCGAACGATACGACCGAGACAACGGCGCAGCTGCGCTGTCGCCGTCGATTGTAGTCAGCAAGGAGAACGACGGCATGAACGACACGGTGCAGATCTGGGAGTTCACCAAGTCGAACCTACCCTACGACCCAGACTGGAATCGCGGGCGTCCGTATCTGACGGGTGAGGCACTCGTGCAGCCGCAAGCCAAGCGACATCACGCCGCGGACGATGGCGACCTGAACCTGCCACCATTGTGCACGTACCCGCCGTCGGTCCAGGAAACCATCCTCATTGACGACTTGTTGTACGCCTTTCTTGGCGTAGAAGGTCGATACATCAAGCTCGCGGTCACGGAAACCCGCGTGGATGCCACCAAGTCCTTGCGCACCTTCAAGTTCGGCCTCAACCAACCCGGAATGGACCCGTCCATCTCGACGCTGGCGTCGCGGTGCCTGTGCCTGGGGGAGTTCTACCTCAAGCTGACTCTCTACATTGAAGAGTTCTCTCGGTATGAGTTCGGGCAGGTGAATCATGCGTTCTGCGCGGCACTGAAGACGCTGCTGAAGGAGTACACGATCGTGGTGGGCCAGCTGGAGCACCAGATGAGGAGTGCCGCAGCCGGCCCGGAGAAAGCAGCGGGCCCGTTTACCATCCAAAAGTTGTGGTACCAAGTGCAACCGAGCTTGCGTACCATGGAGATGCTGAGCATGTTGGTGGATGCGTGCCGCAAAACGATGGGCGGGGGCTCGCTACTTACGGAGATCCAGCGCATCATGTCTTCGCTAGCGGGCGACACGAAGGCGCGCCAGGTATTCGCCTTCCTCATGGAACGGGCTAGTGTGCCCTATTTGAAAATGGTGGAGCGATGGATTTATCACGGGGACCTCGTGGACCCGTACGACGAATTTATGATTCAGCGCGACGACCAAGTGAGCAAAGAGGACGTACAAGACAATCCGTACTCGACCTACTGGCAGAGCCGCTACACCATTCGTGCGTCGCAAGTGCCGCTCTTCCTCTCGCGGTTCGCACATAAGATTCTGACGGCCGGCAAATACCTCAACGTCTTCCGGACGTGCAACCGCCAGGTGGACTGCCCGTTCGCGGGTGCGATTCTCTTCTCCGCGAGCGAATCGATCTATGAAGAACTGATCGACAAAGCGCACGGCTTCGCCAGCCAGATACTCCTGGACCTGTTTGTGCGCGAAAACGACCTGCAGAACCGGCTGGCCTCACTCAAGCACTACTTCCTCATGGACCAGGGGGACTTCTTCGTAGACTTCATGAACGTCGCCGAGGAGGAGCTGAAGCTACGAGCCGACAGGCTGTCACTCTCGCGTCTGGAATCGTTGCTGCACCTCTCGTTGCAGACGTCGACATGCTCGTCGGACCCTTACAAGGACGACCTGCAGTGCTTCCTGTCGCCGCACAACCTCATCTCGCACATGGAGGCCATCCATCAGCGCGCGCAGAAAGGACCTCGAGACTCGCTGACGACGTTTGCGTCGTCGTCCATCGGCCACCCGGGGTACAAGGTGATCGACGCCTTCACGCTGGACTACAACGTCAAGTGGCCGCTGTCGCTCGTGATTTCGTGCGGCGCGCTGACGAAGTACCAGATGATCTTTCGCCATATCTTCTTCTGCAAACACGTGGAGCGCCAACTGTGCGACGCGTGGCTGAATCACCAGGCGACCAAGGAGCTGTCGCTGCGGTCGGCCCTCGGGCCGTCGTTCTGCCTCCGACAGCGAATGCTGCATTTCCAGCAGAACTTTGTGTACTACATGATGTTCGAGGTGATCTCGCCGCGGTGGCATGACTTCCAGCAGCAGCTCGCAACCGCAGGCACGGTCGACGACATCTTGGAGTTCCAGGGCGAATTCCTCGATATCTGCCTGAAGGAATGCCTTCTGACGGACCCAGATCTCCTGCGAGTGCTCACGAAGCTCATGACGGTGTGCATGACCTTCGCCAACAGCATCGAGTGCTTCACGCGGCCGTACTTCCTGGACGAAGAGACCATTAAATCGGAGCGCGAGGCCGAGCGCGATCGGCGAGCCGAGAAGAAAGCGCGCGAAGAAGCGGAAGCCGCACTGGCAAGCTACCAACGCCAGCAAGGCACGATTGGCAAGAAGAAAGGCAGCGTGCTGAGACGCCGGCAGTCGTCGCAAGTGGACATGCGACGCGCGCGCATCAAGGAGCTCTCGGATGACGTGAAGCGCGCACTGACGGAGCGCGAGGGCGACCAGGAGAACCCGTTCGTGCGGATGACGAACGACCTGGAGAACCAGTTTGACTCGCTGCTGGGCGAGTTCATGCAGCAGCTACTCCGGCGGTCACTCTTGCAGGTACGGACCGCACACGTAGCGGAGAGGCACCCGAGCTCGTTCTTTCGTTGCTGACATTTTGTGCACTGGTGCTGACCTTGTCGTGAAACAGCACAACTCGCATCTCTCGAACCTCTGCACGCGGCTGGATTACAACGGCTTCTACACGAAGTAGCAGACAACTCAGGGGGCAAGGCCACTGCAATAGATCCCGCTGTTCAGTCGCGTCGTGGTGGCCAATTTCTGCGCTGGCTGCCATCGAGTCGTCGTCCAGCCTGGACAGTCCAGGTACTGGTAATGGAGCTGAAGAATCACTGACGTTGAACGAACCATGTAATCTTCTTTTTGTCTGAAGGGGCGCGGCGATCTTGCATGAAGATCCCACTGACTTTTGATGCGCAAGTTGCGCCGTCCTAACGCGCCCGATCCATTTGTTTCTTTGTTCGTTGCTGGTGATGGCAGGACGCGGGCTGGCGCAGAGTTGTCTGCGCAGATGCGCTGCGCTGCTGATCGCGCTGCATTTGCTCGCATGCGAGGCGCTGGCTAAGCAGCTGACAGTGCTGGTTCAGCCCCTCACATCTACGGCGGGGGAGCCGCTGGCGCTGCAACCTGTGGTGGCACTGACAGATGACAGTGGCAACATCCTCACCACCGAGAGCAGCGGCTCCGTGTCTGTCACCATCGGCAACAATCCGTCCCGGTTTGCAGTGTTGTTACCATCGGGCAACTCATTCGCCTTCGTGAATGGCATCGCGCGTTGCTCTGGGCTCTTCATCAACGGGGCCGATGTGGGCTACACACTGATGCTTTCGTCAGTTTACCACGGTGTACGCACTGAGACGTCGGCCTTCGACGTCGCTGTGGGCCCGCGGTTCAGACTCGCGATCGCCGCCGACATCAGTACGGCCTACGGAGGTACGCCCTTCCTACCGCAGCCGACTGCGGCGATAGTAGATAAAGGCGGCAACCTTGTGGTGGCCACAAGCGAGGGGACCGTACGGCTCGAGATCGAAGTCAACCCGTCGGGCGGACTGTTGCTGCCGGCGGCGATCCTCAACGTCTCCATCGTCAGCGGCATCGGCCGCTTTCGCGGCGTCTTCATCGATGTGGCCGGGTCGCCGTACAAACTGCGGTATACGACGGACTTGAAACTCGCAGGCGGCTCGACGGTGGTGACTAACCCGTTCACTGTGGCGGCCGGCGAGTGTAACCAGCTCGTGCTGCTGAGCACACCCGGGGAAACCAAGGGAGGCAAGGCGTTTGGCACCCAACCAGTACTTAAGCTCATTGACTCGGGCGGAAACACTCTGGAGGCGGACAGCTCAAGCCTCATCCGCGTGAGTATCGCATCCAATCCGTCCCGTGGCACACTCACCCCCTCTGACGCGCTTAGCGCGTCTGTGCACAACGGCGTCGCTGTGTTTCGTAGCCTCAAGATTGACAAAGCAGGCAACGCCTACTCGCTGCGATTTACGATGTACAGCAAGGTCCCGGGCAAGAACGAGTGGCAGAAGTCAGACATCGAGCAGATCTCCCCCAGCTTCGACGTGCTCATGGGTCTTCCCGTGTCGCTTCTCCTGCAAAGCAACCTCTCGGACGGCGTGCTGGACGGCCAGCCCAACGCAGGACAGCCTATTGTGGCGCTTTTGGACTCCGGAGGCAACGTCGTCTCATCGCTCGAGACGGGAACCGTCACGGCATCTCTGGTCTCCAGCGCCTCGGTGAGTTCCAGCATCGTCGTGGACACCTCGGCAGCCCCTCTTCTCACCGTTGTGAGTGTTCGTGCGCTGCTCAACGCATCCTACCCGATGCCGTACGGCGTCGGTGCTCGGGTGTCTGTACAAGTCACGTTCTCCGACGAGGTGTCTATGTTGGGCGCGCCGACGCTAGAGCTCGCATCATCGACTGGCGGGTTGGGAGCCAACGGACGTGCCGTGTGCGTCGCCACGAGCAAGGTTTGGTCCAACACGCTTGTCTTCAAGTATGACGTCGTGGCCACAGACAGCACAGCGGATTTGGAATACACATCCACGACAGCGCTGTCGTTGAGCGGCGGCATGATCAGCGACCGCAATGGCAAGACGCCTGTGCTCACGCTGCCGGCACTGGGCAGCGCAAACTCTCTGGCGGGCACGAGCACTATCGTGATCGATACGACGCCCCCCGTGATCACGTCCGTAAGTTGCTCGACGCCCGGGGATGGCGAGTTCGGAGCAGGCCAGCAGATCTTCGTGAATGTCCAGTTCTCGCGCCCCGTGGCCGTGTATGGCAGTCCGCTACTCCCGATGGCACTCAGCACTGTGGGTGGAGCAGGAGGATCGCGCTATGCGCAGTTTTCCAGCGGGAACAACACCAACACGCTGGTCTTCCTCTACACCGTGCAAACCGGTGATGCGACCGCGAAGCTGGATGTAACAGCGGACCTGAACGTCAACGGCGGGTTCATCAAACATTTCTCGCGGCGCCCGACGGCCGATGCAGTCGTGACGATGGCGACAGTGCCACTGAAACTCTCGAGCGCAAACAGTATCGTCATCGATACGACAGTTCCCACGGTGGACCCGACGCTGGGAGTGACGAGGGCGAGCGCGACAAGCAACGGCAGGTACGTACCCGGGGACGAACTGAAGCTCCTGGTCGCCTTCACAAAGCCCGTGGTCGTGACTGGGTACCCACGTCTATATCTCGAGACCGGCTCCATCAAGCGCGCTGCCGGCTACGTCTCTGGTAGTGGCTCCAAAGTGCTAACCTTCGTGTATCGGGTATCAACCGGTGACTCCACAGGAGGTGGCTACCTAAATTATCGCGACGACCAGGCTATCAACCTGAACGGTGGCACCATCACGCGCTACCTCGGAGGCTCGTCTTCGGGGACGGGAACCCCCGTCGTGCTCTCACTTGCGGCGGTCACGCTGGCAGGCACGTCGCTCGTTAACAACGCCCAGCTCCAGATTGACGGCTTCCCCGCGACGGTGGTGGCAGTAACCGTGGCGTCCGCTCCGTCCACAACTGTAACCCGTGGCGACGGGGTCGTGATCAGCATCAGCTTCTCGGATCTTGTGAGTGTCAACACGACGAAAGGCGTGCCTTCTCTGCAGTTGGCGGTGGGGAACTACAATCGCAAGGCTGTGTACATGTCAGGAAGTGGCACACAGGCACTGCTGTTCAGCTACACCGTGCGTCTCGGGGACAATGCTCCAGATGGGATCAACTACTACTCGCGCTCGGCGCTGCAGCTGAACTCTGGGACGATCCGGCGCACCTCCATGTCGCCAACGCAAGATGCTTATCTGAATCTCCCAGATCCCGCGCTGGCAGTTTTGACCCCGAAGGTGATTGTGGACCGGGCGTTCAGCTTCGTGACAAGCGTCGTGAGTCTCACGGCAGACGTCTCGACGGGGACGTACGGCACCAAGCAGGTCATCACGCTCTCACTCACGTTCACAGACGAAGTTGCGCTGGATGGGATCTCCCCTCCGTCACTGAAGCTCAACACCGGCACCGTCGTACCGTACGCCAGTGGCAGCAGCACGCGAACACTGCTCTTCATGTACATCGTCCAGGACGGCGATGCTACGGTATCGCTGGACAAGTTCGACGATAGCGCTGTGCTTTGCATCGCCCCGAACTGCCAGCTCATCAACTACAACGCGCAAAGCGCGAGTCTGTCGCTCGCAGGGATCACTCTGTCACCGACTGGTGTCGTGCTGGACACCAGTGCACCTCAGGTAGTCAGCGTCTACGCACTTACGGCCGCGCCGACAGTGAACGGCGGATCGTTCGTCGTTGGCGACGTGGTGGAGATCGTCGTGAAAATGAGCCTCGAGGTGTTTATTGACCCACCTCCCAGCGCATACCCGGAGAAGGCGCCACTGCTGCTGCTCAATTCAGTGACAGGTGGAAAGCCTGTGCTGTGCCAGGGCTACGCGAATGGCGACCGACATCTGCTGCTGTTCAAGTACGTCGTGGGTCTCGGCGACGTGGCCACCGACCTCGCATACGTGGACCAGAACGCGCTGACGCTCAACAGTGGGCAATGCGCCATCAAGAGGTTCTCGACAACCCCCACGACTGACGCAATGCTGACGCTCCCTACACCGACGCCGTTAGGCGCACCCGCCAACCAAATACTCAATGTCAACACCACCAAGGTCCCCAAGGTGGTGAGCGTCACGTCGACGGCTGCCAACGGCTTGTATCGGTGTGGAGATCAACTGCCATTGACGGTGTCCTTCAGTCAGCACGTCGTGGTAATGGGCGCCCCCTACATCTGGCTGGACACGGGCGCGAGTGCACGTAAAGCACTCTACCTGAGTGGCAGCGGCACCATGCAGCTTACTTTCATGTACACCGTCCAGGAAGACGACTACTCGGTGGACATGGAGTACGTCGACCACCACTCGCTGGATGCCACCACCAGCGTCAGCGAGACAATCCCAACGGCAATCCTGCATCTGTCAACCAACCCGACGACGGTTGCGAACGTGAACCTGCCGTACCCGTTCACAGAGGGAAGTCTGAGCTTCAACAAGAACCTCGCGGTAAATGGACGCAAGCCCAGCATCGTGTCCACGTCTTTCGTGTCGTCCGACGGACTCTACACGGTGACTCAGAAGCTGGTGGCGGAAGTGACCTTCAGCTCCTGCGTGACGATCGACAGAGGCCCATTGGGCGAGCAGGGCCCGACCCCGAGGCTGCGCTTCCAGCCGAGCCCCATATCCTCTCTCTCGGCTTCAGCTGCGAACACGATCACGCGGTACGGCGTCTACGTCAGCGGTAGTCCCGGCACAGCCTTGCGCTTCGAGTATACGATCCAGACGGGCGACACAGCGCGCGCACTCGACTACGCCAACACGACAGCTCTCGAACTAAACGGCGCGCGCATCCTGACATGCACAGCCAGCGCCAGCGTCGCACCCACGCAGAGTGTGGATTTGCACCTGAACCCCCCAGGTGGGCGGCTCCTGGGCGTGATGGTTAAGCCCATCATCTTTGGGAAAGCGACTTTCACAGACCTGGTGGTGAACCATCTGGGCTTCGACTACCGCGTGCAGTTCCGCACGCAATATGGCGATGCCATGCTGGAGACCAGTGCGGACTTCGACGTGCTTTACTCGGCGGTCTACGGGCTACGCAGCGCGCCCTACGCCAGCGGTGATCAGCTGGGTACGAGCGTCGATGTGGACGGCGACACTCTGGTGCTTGGTGGGCCTGGCGCCAGTGAGCCTGTGGCTGCCGTGCAGATTGTGTCGGCCCTCGGCGACGCCGAGACGTACGTCAACGAGATCCAGATCCTCCAGACTTCCGCAACGCAGCAACCAGCGGTTCAGGTTCTCACGAGCACGGCTGCGCCCGGGGAGACCATCGACGGCTGGTTCTACCTGAAACTGGGGTTCATTGGCCCCACCCGGCGACTGCTCTTCAACTCGGACCCCACGCAGTTGAGTGTAGCTCTCGAGCTGGACCTGGGCTTGGGGCTCGACACTGTCAGTGTGACCCGTGAACCGAACACCTACTGCGCCTGCAGCAACGGCTACGTGTGGCGCATCACGTTCCTCTATGCGGAAGGTCCTTTGGAAGCACTTGTGGTGGCCGGCAGCCAGCTCACAGGACGACTGGCGTCGATCGGGGATGGACGAGGCGCGGACGCAGCGGTGATCGCCGTCCCATCCACCACGATCAGCGGCACCATGACGCTTCAGCTGGGCAACTACATCACGCGCAACATCAAAGCCAACGTCGACGAAGCGGAGCTGACGACCATCCTCACGCAGGACCTGCACTTGGCAGTCTGGAGCATCTCGCGCTCACAACCCAGCCTGATGAACGCCTACGCGTGGAGCATCACCTTCACAGCGAGTGACACGCTCTACAACGTGCCGCAGCTGCTGCCGCAGAGTGTGTTGCTGACTGGGTACGGCGCGCGCGCCACGGTGCGAACGCAGCGCGACGGCCAAGGACGACTGTCCGGGTTCTTCCGCCTGCGGTTTCGCACGGATCTGTTCCCGAACGACGAGACGGACAACATCCCGGTTGATGCAGAAGATCATGATGTTGAGGCAGCGCTGGAGAAGCTCGTGTCGGTGAACGATGTCGCCGTGCAGCGGACGACGTCCATGAATGCCTTCGGCGGGTATTCGTGGACCATCACGTTTCTGCAGGTGAACACCAAGAACGAGTACGGCCCTGTGCTGGACACGTCGGGCAACCTGCCGGCTCTTGTGCCCGTCACGGCGATGCTGAAAGGAACAAACGCGCGCATAGTTGTGCAAGTCGGCGGCTACGAACCATCAGCGCTCAGTTCCGATGGTGCGGGCACAAGCTGGGGACTGCCGGGTGGATCCGCGGGGATGGTGGCCGTCTTCACGCGAGGCAGCAACGATTGGAGGCAACAAGGTGGCACGCTGGAGGGGAGTGACACGCACGGCGGAGATTTGTTTGGCACGAGCGTGAGTTTGCAAGGCGACGCTCTGGTGGTGGGGGCGCCCGCCGCGGCCATCTTCGGTGACTTCGAGCAGCAGTCGCTGCTGTGCGACGCCGACGGCGGCTACTTGCGTCTGATTTTCGAGGGGAAGGCTTCGGCACCGGTTCTCTTCGATGCAAGCATGCAAGAGCTGCAAGCTGCCATAGCGCAAGTCATGTCGGTGGGCTACGGCGAGGTGGATATCGACACGACGTTCGCTGCGTTGTGTGGGGGAGTCGAGATCAGACTCACGCTGCGGGCAGGCGACCACG
Organism: Nothophytophthora sp. Chile5; assembly: GCA_001712635.2. NCBI lineage: Eukaryota > Oomycota > Peronosporomycetes > Peronosporales > Peronosporaceae > Nothophytophthora > Nothophytophthora sp. Chile5. The sequence continues at coordinate 10,531 of MBAC02008510.1, forward strand.
GAGACGACTCGGGCAACATCCCAGACCTGGAAGTGGACGCGAGTGCATTAACGAAAGGCGGCGGGCCTGGGAGCGCTCAACTGCACGAGTATCTCCCCGGCACGTTCCGAAGCGATGGCGTGGACGCCAAGGGGCTGCAGTGCGGTGCTGCCTACGTGTTCACGCGGGCTGTCGTGGAAGGCACTTGGACGCAACAAACGAAACTGTATCCACCCATTGCGCAGCTCATGGATGTGCGTGAATACGGCGCCACCGTGGCGCTGTTTGATCCGTTCGCGGCAGTGGGGGCGCCTGGCGCGTTTGACGAAGAAGGCCGCGTGTTCGTCTATCAGTCCAACGGCGCGGGAATTTGGTCGCTCTTTCAAACGCTCGACGCGGCGCCCAACGTGATCACCAGTGGCGACCGCTTCGGAGGCGCCGTCGCCATCTCCGGGTCAGTCCTCACCACCACAATCGTGGTCGGTGCACCGGGCTATGCCTCCGATAGTGGCGCCGTCTTTGTTTTCGACCTTCTGGATGGCTACTTCCAAAACCGACAGATTTTGCTGCATGCGGCGCCGGGAATGGAGCCAGGTGACCGCTTCGGTAACGCGTTGGCCCTGGACATGGTCACCACGTTTACGCTGGTCGTGGGTGCGTACCGCCACGCGTTCCACAGCGACGATGCAGCCGCAGCCGACACACCAGCGGCTGTGGACAGCGGGCTAGTTCTCGTGTTCACCCGACGCAGCAGCGACGACACCTTCTTCGTGCTGCAGGATGTCTTGTACGGCTCCGACACTCGATCGCGCGATCGGTTTGGCACGAGCGTGGCGGTGACGAAAGACACGATTGTCGTTGGCGCCCATGAGCTCTACGAGGGAGAGCGCACGATCCGGAAGGCGGTGCAGGCCATCACCACCACCGCAGCAGAGACCGACGGCATCATCCAAAGTGGCTCCTTCACTCTGAGCTTCCTGCGCTCCAGCGCTGGTGATGGCGTAGCGACGGCTACGACGCTAGAACGCGTCGAAACGGAGCCAATCGCGTTTGATGTGAGCGCTACGGCGCTAGAGGCGATCTTGGAGCGGGACTTTGAGCTAACGAACGTTATGGTAAATCGCGAAGGCCCCAGCACCTCAAAAGGATACACGTGGTACGTGACCTTCGCTGACAGCTCCGGTGAGATCCCGTTGCTCGAGGCCGACAGCGGGCAGCTTGTAGATGCCGAGGCGACGGTCGAGTGGACGGTCCACCTAGCACCGGTGCTGCGCGGTAGCGCGTACGTCTTCACTCGGGACTCTAACGGTAATTGGGCGGAGCAGGCGTCGTTTTTCCCACGCAAGAAGCAGTACTTCGCCTGGTTTGGCTCGGCTGTGGCGGCTGACGCCCGAACCGCGGTCGTAGGTGCGCCTAATCTGGACACGTACGTCTCCGCCACGAACTCTGGCGGAGGTTTCGTGTTCGATTTTGGGTGCTTCGCGCTGAGCTTTTCGTCCAAGACGTACAGCGTGCTGGAGGGTGACACGGTAGACGTGACGGTGCAGCGCTGCAGTCGCAGCGGAGGGTTCTGCGCTGTGGACGTGGCCGCAGCCCCGCAGCTCTTCATCAATTATGACACCGGCGATGCGTTCTCGGACCGGCGGTCCGGACCGCAGACATATGTGGCGGTCAATCCACTCATCGGGCCGTATCAGCAGCTGTCAATGCTCGACGCCGCGGGGATGCAGGGCTCAGGTGTCGCGTTCTTCGCGAAGGACGTGGTCGGCCAGGAGCCATTCCCGCAGGTAAACAATGGCCGATGGCTGGCAGCCGCTTCTGTGGGGACGGCGAATGGCCGCAATCAGTTCTACGGCAGTGCCGATCGCCGATCGCTCTGGGTGGACGCTTGCTTCGACTACGCCGGCACGTCGGACTACGCTTCGAGCTCCGGAGAGCTCTATTTCGACGGTGTCGACGACCTGACGCACACCTTTTCGGTGCAAACGACGAGCGACTACGTAGTGGAGAACCCGGACGAGACCATCATGCTGCGGCTGTCGCTGCCAGGGATCTGGCCCAGCGTCACTGGGAACCTCTGGGCCACGCTCACGATCAAGGACAACGGCGATGGCGGGAGTGGGGCGAGGTCGTATCTCGCGCATCTCGATGCGGAGCCGGCACTGGCGCAGCCGAACAGCGACTTCAGTGCCGCCGTCGGCGTCTCCAGCGCTGGCAACGTCGCCGTCGTGGGTGCCCCCTTTGAAAAGGACGGCGGGGGCACGAAGTGTGGCGCAGCGCACTTCTTCGTGCGCCGGAGCGGCTTCTGGGAGCGCGACGCCACGGTTTTCCCAACAGACTGTGCGCCGGACATGCGCTTCGGGATGGCCGTGGCCATCGACGGCAGTCTCGGCGCGGTGCGCGCGATCGTAGGCGCTCCGGGGGCAGACGCCGCCTTCATCTATCTCTTCCGTAGCGGTGGCGCGACGTCAGCGACGCGGTGGCTGCAGGAGAGCGTCCTTCGCGAGCCCTCAGGTGCGACAGACGACGTCAACCACAACTACGGCGGCTCGAACGCCGTGTCCATCTTCGGCGACGTGGCCGTCATCGGCGCCTCCGGACTGGAGAGCGTGTTCGTCTATCAGCGCGGGATCGACGGAACGTGGGGACTTGTGTCGACTTTGCGCGCCAGCGACCGCGTGCAATATCAGATCCTGGAGCGCACCGTCGAGCAGAAGTACGCCTTCGGCCACGCCCTGGACATCGACCGGCGCACGATCATCGTGGGGGCGCCGTTCTCGGATGGAGGCGCGTTCGCCCCGCCAGACTACCACGATGCCAACTTCGACCGTCAGTACTTTGGGCGAGGCGCTGTCTACGTCTTCCACCTCGAGGCGCAAGAGCAGCGGATTGCGCTGCGAACAGATAACCCACTCACGAGCGGTTCATTCCGGCTGTCAGTCACACGTCGTGGGGTCTCGGGTATCACGCGCGCCATCAGCTACGGCGCATCTGCTGCGGAGGTCAAGGCCGCGCTCGAAGGAACGAATGGCCAGGACGGCGATGGCTCCACCATCGAGGCATTGGGCTTTCGCCTCGTGGAGGTCTCTCGTACCGGCTCCATCGACCAGGGCTTCACATGGAGCACGACGTTCATCAGCGAGATCTTGTCGGTGCCGGTGATGACGGCCTCGTGGAGCGGCTACGGTTGCGCGTCCTGCAAGCCCTTCAGCAGTTCGTATCGTGCTGACCCCACCCATCAAGTGCTGATCACGGAGGTCGTGGCACTTGGCGCCAGCTGGAAGCAGCAGACGCGGCTCATGGCCCCTGATGGCAATCCCGGGGACCAGTTCGGCACAAGCGTGGCGCTCAGCGGCGAGCAGGCCGTCGTGGGGGCCGCCAGCTCCAGTGCGCTCACCACCACCACGTGGAACTTCGAGACCGGCGACCTCACGGGCTGGCTCACCACAGGGACGGCCTTTGACCTGCAGCCCACGTATGGTGACAACAGCTACGCGCGCATCAACAGCTACCGCCCGTATCCGTCTCCGGGTGCAGCGCCTGTGGGTCAACGAGCGCACCATGAGGGCCGCTACTGGGTGGGGACGTTCGAGGCACGCGCCGGAGCGGGCAAAGCCACAACGGCCGCCCAGGTGGCGGCCCAAATGTGCGCATTCGCCAACGACAAGCTCTGCCGCGCCCCCAACTACAAGCTGCCGAGTGCCAGCGCCAGAGCGGGCTCCGCGCAAGGCGATGGACCGCAGGGGACGCTCACGTCGCTCCCCTTCACCATTCGAGGGCCGTGGCTCTCGTTCCGAGTCGGCGGCGGCTGTGACGTCCGCGTGGTGTACGTGGAGCTGCTGATCGACGGCCAACCTGCGGCAGTCCCCGAGTCCGTGGCGGCTGAGCAGGTGGCGGTGGAAGTCACGGCAGACGGCACCTCCGCTACTGGCAGCCCTCGACCGGTGACCACCACCACGAAGCTGCGGGCCACGGGGCGCTGCGAAGAGAGCATGCACGAGGTCTCGTGGGACGTGAGCGCTTTCCAGAACCGCTCGGCGCAGTTGCGGGTCGTGGACGCGTCCAGCAGTGTGCTGTGGGGCCACATCAACTTTGACGACGTACGATTCTCGTGGGGAGCCACGCAGGTGGCGCAGGCGTCGACGGAGAAAGCCGGGGTGGCTTACGCTTTCCGTCGTCGAGCGCCAGGGACGGCGTCTCCAAGCGCGAAGTGCGAGGGCATGAACCGGTGGTACTGCGAGTGGGAGTTCCAGGCGCGACTCATCGCCAGCGACAAGCGCAGCGAGGATCTCTTCGGCTTCAACGTGGGGGTGGACGACGCGCGAGGGATAGCGGTCATCAGTGCACCAGGCCAGCGCGCCGTGGATGCCAATAATTCGATCCAGCATGTGCTGCGCGACGGTCTGGACGTCAGCGAGGAAGGACTGGCGGCGATGGAGGACGTGGGCAGCGTCTACGTCTTTCGTCGCGCCGACGAGGTACGTGACGGTGGCGGTGTCTTGCTGCGACCGCCCAAGTGGACCCCGAAGGAAGTTGCGAAGCTGCAGTACCCCCAGAAGCAGCGCCAGTCTCGCTTTGGGGAAGCGCTCTCGCTGGACGGCAACGCGCTGCTGGTGGGCGCCCCCGGGATCTCGACGTCTCCAGTTTTGCCTCAAGCCGGTCGAGCGTTCGCCTACGACTTGGCCGTGGCCGGGGTGAAGTTCACGAACCCGTGGTTTGCCTGCATCGAAGGTAACGCCGATGGCCTTGTGGCGGTCACGTTGTCGCGCTCGGCGGCGACCAGCAACTTGACGCGCGCGGTGACTGTGGGCTACGCGACGGAGGACCGCTCGGCCAGGGGCGTGGACGCGCTCAAGTTCGCCGCCTGCCTCAAGCTGCCGTCCACGCAGCGTCGCGACTGCGGCGACTACCAGCAGGTCGCGGGCGAGCTGACTTTCGCGGCCGGGGAGACGTCCAAGTTGCTGGCCATCCCCATCATGGACGACACGTGTCTCGAGCAGTGGGAAAAGCATCTGGTCGTGCGTCTGCACGTGCCTGGCGGCGAGCCGCTGCTGGGGGAGGACTTCATCGCTCGCGTGCGCATCGACGACGATGACTTTGGCAGCGACCCGTGCTGAGTCAAGAGAGAAGATGTGAGTGCTATACGTACGGGTAAGGCTTGTTCGGCGGTGAGGCGTGACTGGAGGCAGCCCAGAACGGCAGCAGGCCGCGAGAGAGTGAGCTGTTCGCCTCCAAGGTGGCGATGCAAGCTCCCAGTTGGCCAGATGTCGTACGGCATCACGCTTGCATCTGTATTCCTACCGATGACCAGGCGTCTCACATCTTACGACTCGCTTTGGCGCACGTGCCAGCGCTCCAACAGCCAGCAGTTCGAACTGTTGGCTGCAGGAGCGGCACCGCCAGCAAGTCAGCGCCATTCATTATGCAACGACCATGTGGCGCATGTCTACAGGCCAGTAAATTCTCTCCGTCCAGAGATCAGATGGCTGCGAATCGTGCGATTTGCTTTGGGCTGCGCTCGCCGTCCCGCATGGCCGGCTCCTCACTCCCAAAGAAGCGGAAATGGGCTCGCAGTGCTCCAAGCCTTCCGCCGTGCAGCTCAAGTCCGAGCCGAGCGTCGTGGCTAGCGATCCGAAGAAAGAACTGGGGCCCGCAGCGCTCTGTGCGCAGATGAAGGCGACCATGGCGACCGGCACTCGGTATCTCCACATCGTCAAGAGACGCAAGAACTGCTTCTCCGGCCTGGAGGCCGTGGACTGGATGCTGGAGCACGAGCAGGCGAGGAGCGTCGACGAGGCCGTGCGCAAAGGCCAGACGTTGTTCACGCAAGAGCTCATCGAGAAGGTGGACAGCGAGGCCACGTTCGAGAACAGCAAGCTCTGCTTGTATCGCTTCCCGTCCAGTGGACCCCATGTGCCTTTGCCTCGAACCCCGCACAGCAGCGACGCGCCGTGAGACGCGCGAGCAACGCCCGTTGAACGAACGGCATGGACCGACTACATGTAGTAGCAGCAGTCGCAGATGGCTGTAAAGATCGCAGTATATGATATCCCACGCGTTCGCCAGTGGTCTGAGGTGGATGTGGTCGAGTGGCGGAGCTGCTCCTGTTGAAGCTGGCGATGCACCTCCCGTTTACCGACCGAGGTCTGCTGACAATGTCATGTGGAAATGGAGGGCGATTGGCGGGTGAGTAACGTATCGGTCCCACGGTGCGACGATCAGCCGACATGGCGGAAAGACAGGGGGCGGGCAATGTCGTGGAGGAAGCTTCCTCCGGCGTTCGCTGTCTGGCTTCAGAGCGGCGAGTCTCCCTTCGCTGATGTGTTCAGCTCTGATGCCGTGGAGCATCGCCGCACCCGTGGCTTCCGTGGGAGGACCTTCGGGGTCTTGAGCTTGACCAGCGGCGAAAAGATTCGATGAGCATGGAGGAGCAACCGTCTCCACTTGGACCGCACGCGCAGGATCCGTGGTTGTTTACCGTGATCTTAGGGGAAGGAACCTCGTTTCTTGTGCTGCCGCCGATGTAACTAATGGGTTGGCCTCCGCCCTCGAGCCATGGGAGGCGGGAGGCACTCACGCCGCAGCCTTGCAGCATCGGACACGCGATGCCGCTGCCGCCACCCGCGAGTGCCCGCCCCACCGTCGCGTCGGGTGTCGACAATGCGATCTCCAAGTCCCACAGGCAGCTCCAAGACCCCCCAGAGCTTGACGTCTGTCAGCAAAGTAGGACAGGATTAAGTGTCAAATGCGCCTTCGTCCAGATGCGGATCCTTTGGCCGTGAAGACGGCCTCTGTTCCACGGAGACTAGTGGCAAAGTCGCCATCTGCTGCACTTCGACAGATGGACGTGCCGTGGAAGGCCCAGAGCCAAGTTGAGGCGGGGGCTGATGACTCCAGAAGGATGAGGCAAAGGCACGCGAGCCAGCCCGCCTTGTGGGTGGGTGGGGATAGTCGAGTGGGGATGGATGGTCTCCTTGGAGTCGCTTGTATCCGCGGATGAGGCGCAGGCGCATGCTGGAGCCGCGCGCTTCTCCTGACATCACGAGTATGAGGAAGCCTGAATCTGTGGAGTGCTAATAAATGCCAAATTCGAAAGTCGCGTCAATCTGGAAAGAGTTTCGAGTCAGAATAAATTCAGAAATCGCCTCAACTTGAAGGTTGACACGGTGCAGAAGTCGAGATTTAGTGAAAATGGCGATCTTTGTTTTTCGAAATCTGCAACGAGTCGCTGCTTGAGAAATTTCTCGGTGGAAATGTGCGAGCATGTACACAGCGAAGAGCTTGCGACGGCGCCAGCAGTCTCCAATCTTGATGCTGACCATCCAGCTGCCGCCCCACATCTGGCATCCAGGCGCCATCTCAGCGATCTGTTTGTGCTGCGCAGGCCCAAATGGTTTCAAATCACCGGTGAGCGAGCCAGCACTGGAGCCACTGCGTCCACTTGACGGCTTCATCCGCCTCCCGATGTGCTGGATCTCCCGATACTTTGACCGAGTCGGATCCCGCCCAGAGAGCACGAAACGCGTGGCGTGGGAAGAAAGAGAGAAAATGTTGGGGAGAAAACGGAAAACTGGGCGAGTAGTTGGATACAAGTCGCAGTCAATTTCTTCGGCCTATCCATTCGCTCACCCACTCCAGCAATGATGACGCGCACGCTTTTGCGCTGGAATCTGCGCAAACAAGCGGGTCTAACGTTATTTTGAAAATTTATATATTTGGCCGATTACCAACACCCGTTACAACGGCCACCACTAGCATGACACTCGTGGTACCATAGTGCGTCGAACCAGGGATTCGCCAAGGCAGACTGCGCGCCAGCCTCAAATATCCGTGCATCTGGAACTGCGTTTCCCGGCCAAAAGTCACGCAACACGCCGCCAAGCCATCTTCACTTTCAGCCATAGACACACAGCCAAGTCGGCGCCGTCCATGACGTTGGTCGCCTGAAGGAAAGTTACCTAACGCGGGTGATCTGGAGCAGAAACAAGTCAGCACGATAGGCCACCTCGTTAAAGTATCGGATCTCTTCTCGAACCCAGTCGCTCTGCAGTGATGATGGCTCCATATTCAACTTTAACCGGAAAAACTCCGGATCGCGCCGGCCCGTCTGCCCCCCGCAAATGTTCCCTCCATCACGCCACGGCCCGTCGCTCGTCCAGGCGTTTAGGCACTCACTCGCCCTCGGTGGGTGTCAAAAGCCGGGCGCCGGCCGGTGCTCTGCTGCCCCCGCGCGCTCCCCTTCCCCTCCCTTTCTCCTCTTCGGTACAACCGCACGGCCGCACTGCAACCGGACCACAAGCCGAGCGCCCGCTCCTCCGAGATCCGCACTCTTCCCTTTGCAGCACAGAGGCCAGGCCTGCTTGCAGCTGAACTCTTTGCAAATTTTGCATCTCCCCCCAGACGCCGCCGCTCTGCAAGTCGTTGCACGGGGCGTATCCGGATCCAGCATTTGCATTTGCGCTTCGCGCCGGACTAACCGCCGCGCGTATACCCGTCTCCTTCCGCGAGCGTATACTGGAGCCTCTCGTCGCGCATGAGCATGCAGTTCTCCATGCCGACGGCCGTGGAGCGCGTGCCCGAGGCCAGCGCCGCCAACGGCGAGCAGGAGGAGGGGCTGGTGCGGCTGGCGGCGCGCCTCAAGCAGAACGTGGCCACGGGCGACCGGCGCCGCCACCTGTTCAAGAAGTACTCGGACTGCTTCACGGGCATGGAGGCCGTGGACTGGATGCTGGAGCACATGGAGGCCAAGAGCGTGGCCGAGGCGGTGCGCAAGGGCCAGGGGCTGCTGACGCAGCGCTACATCGAGAAGGTGGACAGGGAGCTCAAGTTCGAGTACCACAAGAAGCGCTTCTTCCGCTTCACGGCCACCACGCCCGAGTTCGTGCAGCAGGTGGAGCGCCCGCTGCCCAGCGCCACGCTGGACCTGCCGCTGAGCGCCGCCGCGCGGCGTCGCGCGCTGGCCGCGCTCATCGGCGGCTTCGTGGCCGACGCGGCCTCCACGTCGCTCAACGGCGTGTCCCACCCGGAGAAGACCATCCCCAACCTGCTGCGGCTGGACTTCGACCCGGCCTTCTGCGGGCTCTACGACACCGAGGCCGGCAGCAAGAAGACGGCCGGCCGCGCGCGCATGGAGTCGTCCACGGGCTTCGAGGCGCGCATCCTGCTGCAGTGCGTCGCGCGGCGTGGCCACATCCACGGCTCGCAGCTGGCCAAGGACGCCTACTGGGGCTTCAAGAACGACCACCGCCTGCTCAGCGCGTCGTCGCGCGCCTTCCTCAAGCGCGTGCACTCCGGCAAGGGCTGGCCGCACTGCGCCGTCAAGTGCCGCTCCATCGACGTGCTGTCGCTCATCCCCATCGTGGTGGCGCTGTACGCCGGCACCAACTCGCTGTTCACCAAGGTGGACGAGCTGGTCAAGGTCTTCTACGTGGGCACGCGCGTGCGCGACGCCGCGCTGGTGGCCGCCTTCATCCTGGAGCAGGTGATCCTGGGCGCCTCCGTGCTGCAGGCCATGCGCATGAGCATCCGCACCGAGCGCCTGAGCGTCAAGCAGCGCAAGGTGATCTTCAAGGCCTTCACCAAGTCGCAGCTGCCCAGCTACGAGGCCATCCAGAAGTTCGGCAACCGCGGCGCGCTGCCCGGCGGCTTCCACGCCGTGCTGCAGCCGCTCTTCGTGCTCAGCGACTACCCCACGGCCGTGCGCGAGAACATCATCGGCGGCGGCCGCACCTGTCGCCGCGCCATGTTCATCGGCGCCTGCTTCGCGGCGCAGGACGGGCTGGACTCCATCCCGGACGGCTGGATCAAGAAGACGCAGTACTTCGACTTCATCGAGGCCGACGCCAGCACGCTGGTGGGCCGGCGCGAGATCCAGGGCTCCTTCGCCGAGGACGACGACCAGGACCGTCTGGCCGCCTACGTGGACTACGCGCCGCGGTCGTCCGTGTCGTCGGCGCGCGCGCCGCCGCCGCCAGTGCCGACCAGCGACGGGCGTCCCGAGCACCGCAGCAGTCTGGGCGCGTCCTCGGCCAGCGTGAACGCGTCGACGCGCCGGCCCTCGGGCCCTGGCAGCCGCCGCCGCTCCAACAGCTACGCGTCCTCGGGCGGGCTGTCGTCCCCGCGCTCCTGCGCCTCCAACTTCTCGTACGCGTCGCAGACCACGGCGGCCTCGAGCGTGCGCTCCGTCATCGACCTGGGCGACATGGACAAGTTCTACCAGAGCGCCGTGGGCTCCACGGGCTCGGCGTCCACGCCGCGGTCCAGCGGCGGCACCGACGGGCGGCTGAGCTTCGAGATGCACAAGTTCTTCCAGGCCTACGGCTCGGCGCCGCGCGCGTCCTTCGGCGAGAACCAGAACAACCCGTCCTTCGCCAACAGCGGCACGTCCACCGTGCGCTCCAGCGACCTGAACCAGCTGCGGCCCAGCGACATGGCGCCGTATCTGCGCCGCAGCTCCGCGGCCATGCGGCGCAGCGACCTGCAGCGCGGCTACGCGTCGGCCTCGGGCGCGCGGCGCAGCGACACGAACCTCATGTACGCCGGGCCCAACGCCGGCGGCTACGCGGGGAAGCTGGCGCGCGGCAGCGACCCCAACGCCTTCTACCGGCGGTCGGCGTCGTCGCCGGCCTACGCGCCCGAGGGCGAGCCGTCCGACGACGTGGTGCTGGCGCATCGCGTGTCGCTGGACGACGAGCAGCGCGTGAGTCTGCACGCCATCCTGTAGGCGGCGGGGAGGACGGGGAGTTCCTTAAGTTATTTGGTATGGAGGCGGCGCAGGACGAGCGGCGGAGGAGACAGCGCGGACGAGAGTCAAGCGGCGACGGCTGTAGATCGGCAGGAGCTAGGAGAGAGAGAGAGATAAAGGAGGGCGTCTATCTATCTTGCATTTGTGCGTTGCCCTCCTTCGCTTCCGTCTGACTGTCCGCTACGTGGAGGCGCAGGAGCCGTAGTGCGTGGGGAGCACGGGGCCCCAGACGTCGCCGCTGCGGCTGGAGCTGGGTCTGCTGACGCTCCAGCACGAGGACGACAGCGAGTAGCGCCGTCTCCCGGTCAGGTGGTGAGGGAGCGGAGCCAGCGAGGCCTGGGGACTGGCGCTGGGCACCGCAGCACGCGAGGGCGGGGTGGCAGCCAGCGCCTGCGAGACGTCGAGCTCCCTCTGGGTGTCGTGGGAGGCTCGCAGGACGAGCAGCACGCCCAGCAGCACGCTCAGGACGCCCAGGACCGCGACAGCAGGCCGCTCGCGAGCTGAGCCTACGCCAACTGCCACGGGCTGGACCAGCAGCACGGCGGCCACGACCAGCGGCTCGAAGTACTTGAGTGCGGCCGCCAGTGCGATCGCCTCAGTGGCCAAGCTCCAGGCCGTCAGGACAGACGTCGCTCCGGTCGGCAGAGGCTCAAGATGGGAGACCCCCAGCGTCAGGAGCAGCAGCAGCAGAGCGATCGAGGCGGCCGTCAAGAGCGCAAAGGCCAGCAGCCAGACGTCCGTCTTGGCGCGGAGTCGCTGGGCCGTCAGCAGGAAGCAGACGCCCGTCATTGCGCCGACAAGCGCCACGAGGTCCACGCGGAAGGCTGGGGCGCCAGTAGCGGAGCTGACGAGGTAGAGGACGGCTCCGGAGGAAGCTGCCAGGGTGCCGAGCAGTTCCAAGCCGCTGCGAAGCTGTCGGGTCCATCCAGTCCTGAGGCCGACAAGCAGCAGCGGCTGGCAGCTGGTCAAGAGCGAGACTCGCGGGCCGGAAGTGAGGAGGAAGGGGGCCAGGAGGAGCGTGGAGGCTGTCCAGACCACCAAGCTCAGTGCGCAGAGCAGGAAGAGGGCGAGAGCTCGACGGTCGAGCGTCGGGAGGCCGTGGCGGTAGACGGAGAGCGCCGCGAAGGGGAAGAGCACCATCGCAGCTCCTGCCAGGCGCCAGAAGAGCCCGAACAGGACGGCGACGTCCACAACCGCGGCGTGTTCGGGGACTCCGTAGGCCTGTAAACTTGCGGTGGCGAGCGCCAAGGCCAGCGCTGCATAGCCGACGACTGGCACGCGTTTGCGGATCGTGACGAGCAGCTTTGCAGCTGCAGTGGGGGCGTCGAACGTCACGAGCGCTTCCAGTTTGATGGTCACCACAGCTGAAGGCAGACTCGGCAGTTTGACGCGACCGGAAGCGGTCTGGACGGACTGCTTTCGGTTGGGGAACGCCAGGATCCAGTCTTTGCCAGTCTGATTGGACTGGACGGCGCTCTGGACGAGGTAGCTCTGGTCTGGATGAAGTGCCAGCAGCGTCTCCAAGTGGCTCTGGGTCAACTTCGTGGCTGCTCTGCTGCTGGCGGCGGTCCCTAGCAGCGGCGTCTCTTCTCCTCCATCGCAACCAGAGCCGTCGTCTGCTTCTACCGATGGGTCTGCAGGTTTACAGTCCACACGGAAGCTGCTGAAGTCGCTGACTCCGTGGCGTTGGGTCGAGCCGTCGCCATAGCCTCGGTCCTCCCTCTCGTGGCTCGCGCTGCAAGGCGTCCCGACGCAAAAGTCGCTGGCGATCACCTGCTGCACCTCCAAGGTCGCGGCGTTTCCGATCAAAGCGAAGGCTCCAGCCAGTGTTCGGCCCTTGGGATCCTCGCTTTCGGCGGCAAACAGTCGCTCCAACTCGGGAATGCAGGCGTCGGAGCACGCGATCAAGCCTGCGTATTGGGTTGCCGCCTTCTTCCTCTCGTTCGAGTGCTGGAAGACCAAGCCGTCGGCCGCTTCCGCGAGATCGACGAGCGCCCGGACCGACCTCTTCCCGTGGCTCTCGCCCGGCTCCGTTCCCAGCATCATCATCATGCGGAAGGAGGCCGCGTTGAACACGCGGTCGCAGGACACGAGCAGGAAGCCGACGCTGGGACGGCCGGTCGAGCTCCGGCGAAGCGACTGGCAGCAGCCACGCACGGCGGAGCCTTCGTCGTCAGCGGCGACCAAGTCCACGCGAACGCGTCTCGACGAACAGACTTTGTGAGCGATTCGCGCGATCTCAGCACGCTCCGCTGCGGACACGAGGCGAGGATGCGAGATCACGACGTGCTCCAGCAGCGCCGGCCGCGTCATCTCACGGAGCAATCGCTCCAGGATGCTCTGGCCGTCTGCTTGATGCGACAAAGCCGGCAGCGGCGACATCCGGAGGTGCTGCTGGATCGGACACGCAGATATCAGCACGCAGGCTCGACGACAGAAGGCCACGCCTGACGATCCGGAAGGACGTCGCGTCTCGAGGCCAGGTGGAGTCGGGCTCGAGGTCTTCGGAAGAAGCTGCAGCAGTGGGACGCAGTCCGTGTTGACGGCGACGCCGGCGAGGAATTCCGCCTCGGACACGCCCAGCTGCTCGCTCACGGCGGCCAAGGCCAGCGAGTCCACGCGCTCCGCCACCATCGACGCCGAGAGCGAGGGGGCGGCGTCATTCACACGCAAAGCAACCTCGTCGGGCATGGCAATGGGCCAATGGCTTCCTCACCCCGAAGCGGACGCGCTGGCGGCGGTTCCAGTGAGATGACGACGACCTCTGGTGTTCGGATTGCGAAACGGGCAGCGACGGCACAGCGACAGATCTCAAAGATCGCCTGCTTTCAGCGTTCAGTCATCGGGACTCCAGCTTGAAGGACGGAGATGCAATTGCGACACAAAAGCTACCTTCCCATGGCCTCTACGGTGTCATAGGGACGTCTTCGACCGCTTGGGAGCACTGCAATGGATGCGGAGCCCGCGTTGCAACTGGATTGCATTGGACCACGAGCTCTGTCTTCGCGCGCGAAAACCTGCAGCCGAAGAGCCAAGGAACCGCATGTTGATGTGGAAGGGCTCTGCTTCGAGTCCTGCATGCGCGAGCTGCTTCGTGCTGGCGTTCCAGACACTGCCCAAGACAGCAGAGGAAGCGGCGCCGATGCAGCAGGAGCGAGTCGTTGCATGGAACGGAAGGAGGCAGCGACGTCGAGAGAGCTGCTTGCTAAATTGGACCATGTACAACCGCACAACACCATAGAGTGGACCGAACGATCAGAGAAGGGAGGCTTTCTGCTCGCTGTTGAAGTGCCGGCGGCCGGCGGGGGCTGGGCAGGCGGCCACATAGCACGAGACGCTACGTTGCCAGTGCCTTTGCTCCCGATCCTTGTCGTTCCACTCCGAGACTTCTTATTCTTCGGAGATGGGAGGCGTTTGCCACGCTGGGAGCACGCCAGGCTCCGATTCTGCGCCAGCTCCCACAACCAACCGGCACGTCTCCGTTCCGATCGGCTGCAGGCTGGCTAGAGACTGCGCTCCATGAGCAACGCGTCGCGGCCCGGGCGGTAGTAATCGAGCCGCGTCGTCGTGCGCCGGAACCCCACGGCCTCGTACAGCGCGATGGCTCCTGCTCGCTCGACATCCACCGCGAGATGCAGCACCGAGGCCCTGGCGTCCACCACACCCAGACACAACGCAGCGTGAGAAAGAGGGAGTCCAGGAGCAGCCCGAGCGAAATTCGAAGGTTCGTGCATCAACGATCCACGAGCTTCGAAAGGCGAAGTCGGCGAACCCACAAAGCAATTGCAAGGCACCTGTTGGTCTGCATGTTTGCGATCGCGAAGAGCAGCAGGCTGCGGCCGACGCCCTGTCGCCGGGAGTGCTCCGCCACCGCCAGCTTATCGACGTGGCCCTCTGTCTGTCGGCAGCTCGAGCGTGAGGACAGAACCGTGGGTGGGTGAGCCAACAAGCAGCCTCCCACTCTCCAGTCGCAGCCATCTGCCTCCTGCCAATTGGAAGGAAAGGCGCACGTACGCCGCTCCGCCGAAACAGAATGTAGCCGCAAACCGCTTGCTCTTGCGTGCCAACGGCCAGTACCAAGGCGCTGTGCCTGTCCAAGCCAAAGAGGCGCGAGCGAAGGCAAGAGAAGGCTCCGTGTCAGATCTCGCTCGTGGCTCCAGCTCCGCTTCGCAGGCAAGCCTCACGTTTTGGCCGCCTCTTGCAGCAAACCTTCGCCCAGACTCTCGTGCTTGGGGAAGATTCTGCAGGCCAGGCAGAGACAACGGTATGAGAAACTGGCGCCCATCAATGAGCTCAACGAACGCCAGGGCAGCTCACCTTCGCTCGAGCCGCACCGCTTGCTGGAGCCACGCGGCCTGGGTCTTCTTGGTCACCTCCACCAGCTCCATTCGGCTGCTCGCTGCGCTGCTCGACTGTAAAAGTTCCAATAAACATTATCATGAGAATCACTAAACCTTAGTTTGCTGTGAATAATACCAGCTCGTTACACTCGGAAAGACTACCGTTGGATGCTAAAACGTGGGTCTGGTCCATTCTCGTAGAGAATTTACTCTTTGTCGCGTTTCAATGTTTCCGCTAAATACCTGGTCATTTCGAACTATTATTGCTTGACTTATTGGTTATTTACGCGGTTCTGTTTCCTAAATTGCTTACTTTTACTACTGAGTCACGCTGATGGCGCAAGGCGCCGTCGACATGGCGAGCGTCTTCCCGACACTTTGCTGCTGGCTTATGGCGCTGGCGCCATCATAAAAACTAGAATACAACGCACTCCAAAGACACGGACGAGCTCCGGCTCAGGACTGCGCGGCCGCTGCCGCCGCCTGGAGCGCCGGGTGCTGCCAGATCTCGTCCACCGTGATGCGCTCCTCCGGCTCGATGCTGAGCATGCGGGCCAGCAGGTCCTGCATGGGCTGCGAGACCTCCTCTGCCAAGCCCCAGGCCGTGAACACCGCCTTGATCCCGCGCTTGGCCACGTAGCGGAAGCCCGGGTCGGACGGGTCGGCCTTCTCGAACGGGGGCGAGGACGTGAGCAGGATGAAGAAGGCGATGCCCACCGACCACACGTCGGCTCGTCGCGGGTCGTAGCGCTCGCGCGCCACGATCTCCGGCGCCATGTAGTAGTGTTTGCCCACGGTCCCGTCGCAGCAGAAGCCTCCGGTCTCGGCCGTGGTGGGGTCCAAATGCTGCACGCAGAGCCCGAAGTCCGCGATCACGGCGCGGCCGTCGCGCAGCAGAATGTTCTCCAGACTCAGATCTCGATGCGCGATGCCGTGGCTGTGCAGGAACTGGAGGCCGGACAGCACGTCGGCCAGATACCCGCGCGCGGCGCTCTCCTGAAGCCGCTTCGACCCTGTCACGCCGTTCGCCAAGGGGTCGCTCTCGCGCTCTGTTGCGACCTGCTGGTTGGGCTGGTGGCCTTCCTGTGCGCCGCCGCTCTTGTCCGCAGCCTCCACCTCGTCCACGAGAGGCTGCACACACGAGTCCAGCAGGTCGCCGCCCTCGCAGTAGTCCAGCACCACGTGCAGGAAGCCGCCGCCCTTGGCCACGAAGTAGCTGCGCAGGTTGATGACGTTGGGGTGGCCGCCCAG
>MBAC02008511.1:0-14296 GCA_001712635.2 Nothophytophthora sp. Chile5
GCATCATGAAGGGCATCATGGGCATCATGAAGAGCGCGAGCTGCTGCGTCATGGCCGTCAGATCGCTGGGGCTCAAGTTCTGCAGCTGCTGCTGCTGGAGCTGGAGCAGTTGCAGCTGCTGCTGCTGCAGTTGTTGCTGCAGGAGCAACTGCTGCTGGTGCGCCAGCTCCGCGGTCGGAGCCGCCGCGCCGCTCTTGGGCGCGTCACCCGCCGGCCGCTTCCCGTCTGCGGAAGGCGGCGTCATGTCGAGCTTGCAGGGTTTCCGCCGATGCGGGCGGAAAGCGTGGGCCTTGACGTCGGGGGAGGAAAATGAGCGAGTTTCTTCCTCTCGTTGCTCGCCGTGCAGATTTTCAAACCAATTGTGGGCGGAGAAGCGCTGGAAAATGGCGAAGTGGCTGCCGCCCATTCGCGCAAATTCAGGTAAAACCTCGGCGAGAGAACAATGGAACGAGGTTTTTACTTGGGATGGATGAGGTTTTGCTGCCGCCGCTTTCTTTCTATTTTGGGTTTTTTCACCGTTTGAAGTTGATTTACTGCGTGTGATTGGTGGAAAAGGAGCAAGGAAATGAACATCGATTGATGGAATTTAAAGATTTCTCTGGCCACAGACCAATGAAAGATTCCCGTTGCACACCCAGACTCCAAGATCTGGACATTCGTGCCTCTTGACTGACTCGACTGCAGCCAGGCAACACGCAGCTCGCCTCCTCCCTTCGGCCGCTTTCGCTGAGGCGAGGCACGTGGTTCTCAAGTCGCCAACGCAGTCTGGTGGTACAGCATCGTACATATCCGATAGCTGGGCGAAGCCAAGTTACCAGCAAGTTTGATGGTTCTCATTCGCTGCAACTGGGTCAGCGCCTGCAAGGTGAAGCTGTTGGCAGTCCTGATGGCTTCAGTTTCTTTGTGCACATGTCCGTCACCGCACAAAGAAACCGGGAGGCAGTCGCACCGTGGCATCATTTCCCAGCCTGTCAACATGCGCAATGCACACTGCCATTGGCGTTCGCTGGAAACGCTTCCGCCGCTTCAGACATTCGGAATCCAGGCTGAGCTCAATATGCATTGCCAAGTACGGTACAGTGTATCCCGGTCCAGTATTCCTGCGTTTCCACACGACGAATGCACGCCTCAACAAGTTTGGCAAGGAAGCATCGCGGCGAATCTCAAGCAAACAAGGACAAGAGAGAGCGTCGTCCATGTGCCGAGTCCGCTTTCCCCCAACAGATCCAGCACATCGCATGTCATTCACGACTCGCTTCACAAGAGGGTGGGAGGCTGCACGTGCAGTGTCCCTGTGCCATTCAACAATACCGTCTGCACACCCGAACCTACTCAAGTCAATTATTGGAGCTCCGCGTATCCCTCCACGTGGACTGGTCGAGTTTCTCCTCCGTCTGGTGCTGCCACCTCCTAGCAGCTCATTCGCGAATTTGCCATCCATCGCCCACGTCTCCTGGCGTTCGGTCTCTCGATGGGGAAGGAGCTCAGTTGCTGTGCTGCTGTCACCGACCCAAGATCGTACTTAACGCGGCACCACCAGAACGTGTCGTTTAAAACCGCTCTGTTTTTTACTTCCACTTCTCCAATCCAAGTTGCTGAATGAGGGGGAGACGAGACCACCAGCTCATCCATCAAATGGCTCGGAACCCGCCACTTCAGGTTGCGGAATGAGGGCACGAGGGGCCCTCCACAGCCCCTCCCCTCCGCGCCCCTCGTGTCTTTGTGTCGGTCGCCCGCGTCGCCACCACCGCCAGACGAGCGAGCAGTCCTCAAAGAGCTCCTTCGGATCAAGAAACCCTCGGGAATTCCGCGCACTCTCAAGATGAGCCTCATCCGCCAGTCCCTGCGCGCCCTGAAGGCCGGTACGTCCCCCTCTGCGTCTCCCCCACACGCTCAGCTCTCTCTGCATGGCGCTCACGTCGCACTTCGCGCACAAATGGTCGAGATCTGACGGGTTTTGTGCCGTGTCATACTTTTTACAGTGAACACTCCGTCGGTGGCTCGCCCCGTCGTCGCCCGGTTCTCCTCGGCCGCCGCCCCCGCCGCCAGCGACGACGACGTCGTCGTCCCCGTGGTGCACCAGACGCTCGAGTGGTGCCTGTCGTCGCCGCCCCCTCTTCACCAGTTCGAGGAGGCGCCGCTGGTCATCGAGACCTACGGCGACGTGGACCCGTACGCCCACTAGATTGAGCGCTGGCGGACGTCAGGAACAGGCGGAGAGCGACTTTGGTTGGCATGCATAAAGTATGAAGGGAGGGGAGAGAAGCAGATGCTGCTGCAGTCACGGTCAGTGGGTGTGCAGACACAAAATACTACAGAAAAACGAAAACGAAAGTGATGTTTGGGTAACTTTTTTGCGAACATGCCACTACGTCCCTCCTGTCTTCCTGCTTGAAGGGCTTCTTGCCTGTTTGCTGCAGTCATGAGGGGCTCTGGCCTGTTGACTGGCGCCTGGTGGGTCCTCCAGCTTCGTGGGTTGTGGCCTTATCTCCGCCACGTTTCCTTCATGAGCTGAATGTCCGCGAGGTCGTCGTTAATGATGGTCGTCAAGTGCTCCAGTCCTTGGCGCTGCTTGTCCATGAACTGCACCACACAAAGCCACCACATGCATCAGAACACACGCCAAGCCGACGCGTCTACCGCTTCTGGCTCGTACCTCATACAGCCGCTGCAGATCCTGCGGGCTCAGTTGACTCGTCGGAGCGGGCTGTGCCTCCTTCTGCACACGTTGGAGCGACACGGCGTCATTCAGCCGCGCCTTGTACTGGCCAGGCGAGTCCAGCAGCGTCTGCAGCTTCTTCAAGGCCGATCTGTGTGTGCAGCAGGCATGGAATAGAACGAGAGAGCGCGTCAGTCCCACAAATTGTGCATCCACACGCTGTCGATGCCTTGGACGGCTCCAGAATCGTACGCGAGCTGGATCTCCTCGCGTTGCAGCGGCTTGCCGAGGTTCTGCAGGAACTCGATGTCCTTCATGACCTTGACGAGCGCGTGGAAGAGCTGCACGTGTTCGTGGCGACACTTCTCCAGCTTCTCCTCCGTGGCGCGCGTGTGCACGTCCATCTCGTTGAGCTGCGCGCGCAGATCGTCCGTGTATTTGTTGTACTTGTCGGCGTGTTCCTGCTGCGCTTGGATGCGCTTGAGCAGGTCCGGGAAGCCCAGAATGGGCACGGGCGCGCAGTTCAGAGGGTCCGGGTTGTCCAGCTCCGCCTGGTTCCACAGCCGCTCGCTGATGTGCGGCGGCCGCACGTACAGATGACGCTGCGTCGGGTCCACCGTGTTGTACATGAGGAACTTGAACCGCGACTGCGCCGGGTCCTGATACGCCGACTTGACGGTGTTCAGCTGAGCCACCGACGCGTCCGTGGCCAGAATGATCGGCGCTGGGGCAGTCGGAGCTGTCGGAGCCACTCCGAAAGCCGACGGAGCCGCTCCGGCAGCACCGGGAGCAGTGCCAAACCCTCCACCGAAAACTGACGAGCCGGTGGCCGGTGCTGCCCCAAAGCCTGAGGTGGTCGTGCCGAATCCAAACCCAGAAGACGTCGCAGGCTTCATGTTGCTGAACCCGCCCCATGTGGACCCACTTGCTTGGACAGTAGCGGGGGTTGTCGCCGTGCTGCCGAACCCGAAGCCTGTCGTCGCCGTGCTGGTGCCCACGGACTTGGCTCCAAAGAGCGGGGGTTTTGTGGTGGCACCGGCCGCTCCGAAGCCGAAGGACGGTGTCGTACCCACCGGAGCCGCAGCGGCACCACCGAAGTTAAATCCACCGGTGCTAATCGCTGGCGCCGCGGCGGTGCCGCCAAAACTAAAGCCGGAGCTGCTGGCGGCCGGCGCTCCACCAAAAGAGAAGCCGGAGGAAGCGGCAGGCGCCGCCGCCACTGGAGCGGCACCGAAGCCGAAGCCAGTCGACCCACCCGCTGCAGGGGCCGCAGTCGCGGGAGCTCCTCCGAAGTTAAAGCCTCCTGCTGCCGGTGCCGCCGTTGCGCCGCCACCAAAACTGAAGCCGGAGGAGGCGGCGGGTGCCGCTGCTCCGCCAAAGTTAAAGCTCATGATATGCGATGCCGCGGTCCTGTGTTCGCTCTGGAACAGAGATAATACGGGAAGTGAAAGACGGCAAGAACATGGATAAGAAAGTCGGTTTCCAGCCACTTGCTCGAGTAGTGAAGGGAGATAGCTCGGCTTCTAGCAATCCCCACGACACAGTAAGAGGGTCGTTGCATGTGCACACGTCTTGGCTTGACGGGTGGCGCGGTGGGGGAGCGGCTCTTACCTGTGTGCGCCTTGTGAGACGCCTCCAAGACGTCGAGATCGGCTGCACCGCTGGCGACCTGCTCGCTCGTTGCTGTGTCTTGCTTGGCGCGCACCCAATGCACAACCGTGTGTCTCTAATTGGTGTAAAACGCGTTCCTAAAACATTCCAAATGACGTGTTAATAGCCAATGACATCGTCGTATTCAGAGAACAACGTACCGTGAAGGTGCTCAGTAAGTCCGATTTGGGATATCTCGATCTGATCTTCAAAGTGAAGAAGGAAGCCAAGAGCTACTCTCGGAAGGTCGACCCTGGCGCCGGCGATGACGCAGGCCACGCAGACGCGAGACCCTCAGGCAGCTGTTACCGCGATCAAGTGGCGCGCGGGTGTGCGGCGCACACCACGTTCGCGTCATGACCTGATCCCGTGCAGTTTGACGGCAAAGGAAACGCATCCTTTGGCTCTGGCTGCAGCCTTCAGCGGCAAGGAAAACGGGTCTCACGCGCAGGCTGTTCCTGTTTCAGGAGCAGATCCGGTGTTGATGGATCTACTGGTCGATTCTACCTCATCTAGTCTTGACAAGCCGCCTCTCTCGAAGCGGAAGAGCAGTGGGAATACAGCGGCATTGGTGCTGCTTCAGGATGGCGACGTGGATCCCCTGGGTGTGTTTGCCAATGTGGGAGACACGCCTGGCAGCAGCTTGGAGGGCGTGGCGGCGGCTGATAAGAGCGCAGGACTCAAGCTTTCTTCCGTGAGTTCGGTTTCTACGGGAGTCACAAAGGCGAGGGGAGAAACTGCAGCACCGCCGACGGTCAAGCAGCAATGGAAGGCGCACACAGACCGACTACTGGCCAAGTTCGCAGACCACGTCTTCAAGATCAAAGCGGTATGGTTATGGCTCTATCTGTCTGCTAGTGCCAAAGTTGTGGACATTGCTGACTGAGTGGAGTATTGCTTGTTTTTGGGTGGCGTTCTTCTGGATTAGAGCATGCTGGAAGTGAACGACCTCGAGAGTGCGTTCCTCTCTTTGCAATAGTCTGATCCACACCAGCTTTGGGCTTGACTGACGTCGTCCGTTGAATTGTATGGCGCGTTATGCTAGATGAGATCTCGTTCGTGCCCAAGAGCGACTATCAAAAGAGCGAAGACGCCGTGGAAGCTTCCGTGATCAAGAAGACTCGCGCTCGACTCGAGCAGTTGGAGCGTGTTCCTTCCGGCAGTGGCTCCTCCAGTAGTGGTCCCTTCAGTCGCGACGAGCAAACCATCGAGATCTCGCAAAGTCAGTACGTGGCCAAGGTGAAGGAGATGCAGACGCAATTGATCGCCAATTGGCAACAGAACCAGAAAGTGGCAGCGCTCCGGATCGCCATCAAATGCGTGAAGCTTCTGGCAGACACCGACACAGCGCCGCAGCTCTATCCTTGCGTGTTTGTACTGATCAGCGAGGTGCTGGATACCTTTGGGCGACTCGTGTTCGAGCGGATCCACACTCGAGCCTCGGAAGACGAGAACGGCCAGCCGCTACCTACGCCACTAGGCGAGCACTTCACCAGTTCGGATGTCAACGTCCACGCCATGGAGACCTGTCGTAACTGGTTCTACAAGACGGCCTGCATCCGCGAGCTTCTGCCTCGAATGTGAGTGCCCGTCCGTTCGACCTGATCATGCCTGCAGGTCGGTTGCCTAAACTTTTGTACCTGTGTTTTGTACACGTAGTTACGTCGAAATTGCGCTGCTGGGGTGCTATCGCTTCCTCTGTGACGGAGAATACCCGCAAATTGTGGCTCGACTGTCCAATATGATCAAGTACGTGCCAGTTATCCCTTGCGTTCGGTTCTTTTTCGTCAAAGCTGACCATTCGACACGTGATTATTGACGGTATGTGGGTGCTTTTTGCTGCTTGAACCTGTCTAGAGGCATTGGCGAGCCGATGGTGGCGTTGTATGCGCGTTTGTATCTGGCGTTGACCAGTTCTGAGCTGCTGGATGCCACTGCGCCATACGAGCAGACCGTCGTTGTTAGCACCAGTCTGGTCGACTACTTCTATGCCTTCGCCTGGTTCCGGCAGCACAAATTGGAGCACTGGTTACTGACCCACAACATAAAATCGGCCGAGTACCTCGCTCTGCACTCACCGGCAGTCGAGTGGCTGGTCAAATGTGTGGCGAACGGAGCCACACGAGACACCTTTGACACGTTGCTGGCTCATTATCAGGAGTTTTCCGACAATTCCATGGTGCTCAAGCACTTATGCGAGTGTTTTGGCTCGCGATTCTACGCCACAGCACCTTCGGAGATGCTGGAACTCATCCGAACAGCCTCACCCTCGCAGTTCTCCACCTGTCACCTCTACAGTCTGCTAGCGGTTCAACTCAGCAGCGCATCGATCATCGCCGAGAGGGAAAACGGAGGCAAACTGCAGTTCCTGAACGAGTCTTGGAGCTCCATCACCTCCCAAGAAGACTTGGAGCAGTACATGGAGTGTGCAGCGGCGTTCATGAAGCTCATCGTGGCGCATTTCTCGGTAAGATCCCTCGAAACTGTAGTGTTTTGGCGTGCTTTTACTGACTTTGGTCGGTTGGTTGTTTCTTGACAGCACCGCGAAGCGTTGATCCTGCTGAAGGACGTGGTTCGTCACTTGAATGCTGCGACGCCCGACCAGCTCACGGCTAAAGCGTACAATTTCCTCGGCGCTTTGCTTGAGAACGTCGTGTTCGGAGCCAAGCAGCACTTTGAGTTCTTCTCGAAGCTGATTCCATCGCCCGGCTTCCTGGTGAGTCGTTCGTGGTCGGATTCGTGTGATTATTGGGTGCTGAACACTGATAATTCGCGTGTTTGCAGGCGTTGATGGGGATGTTCAAGCGCGAATCGAGTGTGGGCGTGGCGAAGAAGGTCTTGCAAGCCTTCGTTGGTGGCAATATGAAGCAGAAAGCCGGGCGATCCAGCAGTTTACGGCTTCATGTGGTCGGCCCGGAAGCTGCGGTGGCCCACACACTCTTGGTGATCTGTTGCCGCGTTCATGACGCTCTGGATTCGCTAAGCACGGTCTCCGAACGCTCAGAAGCGACACGTGACATCAGCGCTTTCATCTCCAGACTCGGCTACGTGAGCACGACCGCGACGTCAGCCAGTGCTCGAGCTCAGGATGAGGAGCAGGAGGCGCTGCTCATGCTGTACACGGACTGCCGTCGGGCGTTCTACAAGCTGGAGCCGGTCAAGGCTCTGCTGTCCAGGATGGTCCTTCGCCTTGCGATGGCGGTTCACAAGCGGCTTGGAGAGGGTGCTGCATCGATTATTGGAGGGAAAAAGCGCGATCAAGCTCGGCGCCACTTGATCCAGTCGTGTCTGGCGTTCGCACACATTACGATCCCGTCTATTGAAGCTGGACTGGAGAAGCTGCAACTCCTGATTTCGGCGGCGAATGTGGCGCTAGTGGCCAGCTGTATCCCGCAGATGGATGCACTAGTGAAGGCTGCGATTGTCCAGTTCGCCGAGTTGGATCCCGCCGTCATGTCCTCAACTACATGTAGCGGAGATAACGAGTCAGCGGTTAACGAGACAAGCCGGGGGATTGCAGCGTTAACTGCGGGAGCGATGAGTCTGAGCGCGGGCAACGAAGGCGTCGAGCGCGTTGTGAGAGCGATCGCCCAGTTGATGAGTATACTGGTATACGCGCCGTCCCTGAATGACGACGACGCCTTCTACTTCGTGACCGCGCTACGTAAAGCTGTACTGGACCGCTTAGTGTGGCTGGACTCGTCTGGTTCTTCACCACGCCGTCAACTTGAAGCTGGAGCTGCTCGTGTGCGCGTGTTGCTGCTGTTTGCTCAGCTTTACGCTCTTTGGAGCCAGAAGACACTGCCGAATCAATTGGAGGGTGTGGACTCGAATGACGCGCTTTACGGGGGAGATGACGCGTTCTTTGACGAAGTGCAGAGGCGATTCAGCTCCACGATCGAAGAAGTGCTGCGTGAGATTGAGGCGATGGATGGAGCGATCGACAACGAGAGCGAGAAGCCCTCGAGTGCGGTGGTGTGGGCCACGCAGATCGAGCTGATGCTGGACTTTGTGAACGAAGTGGTGCCTGCGCTCGAGTACGACGAGTTCCGAGCCACGGGATCCTTCAAGGCGGAGGTGTCAGACGCTGGCAAGAGCGGCAGTCGTCGCCGTAAGAATCCTCGAGGCGGAGCAGCGTTGGTCCGCAAGTGTTTGGCGTATACCTACGATAAGGTGGGCCATTTGAAGCAGGCGGCACTGAAAGGCGGCCCCGCTTCAGCGACATCGAGTGGTGTGAAGACCTCGGAGCTGGTTTCGTGGACATGTCGCTACTGTGAAGACACACGGGTGTATGTGATGGCGTTCTTGAAGGAACTGAGCAAGGACTCGGTGGGCATGGGGTTCGATGCTGATAGGCAGCACGCCATACAAGCTCTGGAAGAAGCTGTTAGCAACCTCAGGGTTTAAAAGGAGGCAGGGGAGCGAGCCAAGTAAAGTGAAGGAGGCGTTTGATAGGTGCCGAAGCCACTAGGCGCTGTCTAACCGCCGCCACTCCATCGTGTTGTTCGCGCCTGATACCAGCAGCTGCGAGGTGGAAGCGATGGTGGCTTCGTCCCGTCAACGCAGAGTGACGACCGCGGCTGCTGCTATCCCTACAGTAAGCGCCGGCATTGAACCGAGCAGAGCACGCCGTCATCTCGCCTGTCAGCGAAGCAGACGTCAGTGGACAGCGACGCCATGGACACTGTCAACAGCTCGCCGCCTGACAATCGTCGCCATCGCAGCGCCGCCTTGGCTACCGCACGTCCTTCAGCAACCAGAGTTCCCGCGATCGACTGCAGTCGCCCCCATCGTCGACTCGGTCTGGGTGCACCCGACATTTTGCTTCGAAGTCGCCACAGAGGAGCGTCGACGGCTCGCGCAGTGCACCAACTGCTGGTCTCCATCGCTTCGGCCGCAGCTGCAGCTCGAGTGGCAAGCGCGACGACGCCCACGTTCAGATCTGCACGCCCAGGAGACGGCAAACAGTTGCCGCCTACACGCCGTACCGCCCATGCCATCCAGCGAGACTTCGCCAGAAGATCGCGGGCCATCTCCGAGGAGGTCCTTCGTGCAGCGGCGGTTCTTCCGCGAGCTCTGCAGCTAGTAGAACGATGAAGATGGCAAGTGGCATGAATGGCACATGGAGTTGGGTTTGAAAGCTGAAATTGGTTGGTTTACATGTATCTACGCTACAAAAAGGGTTGGACTCGCTGGTGGAGGGGGAAGAGAGCTTCTACAGCGCCCATTGTCGTCACAACAGGCGCCGGCGTGCTCCTTCCGGCCAGAAGAGAAGGGAGGAAAGGGTCCGATCAGCACTCGCTGTCGTCACAACAAGCGCTGTCGAGCCCCTCCCTCCCCCCTCCCCACCGAAAGCCTAAAAGAGAAAATGCGGGACAAAACTACATGCAGTAGGCGACGCAGGCTCTTCTGCGATGAGAGAAGGCTGCGTCGGCCAGTGGCGGGTCCGTCGGTCGTTCGGACTTGAGGCGGGTGATGGTCTTGGGCGGGTACGTGGCCTGACAGGGTGGGCGCGTGGCCAGTTAGAGACCCGGCACGTCGTCGTAGAGCGCCACAAGCGCATCGAAGGCTATGCCTATGTGAGGGCAGACATCCAAGCACTGGCTGGCCGCAGCGATCATGCTGAAGTGGAAGCCGAAGACCTCATGGTAGGTGCAGAATGCCTGCACCAGCTTGGTGAGGTCGCTCTTCTGCTGCTCGGTGCGCCAGTACTTCGGGGACGCTGTGACGCAGAGCGAGATGGCCTTGTAGGTCGGGCACTTGCCGCACTCGCACAGATATTGCTTGAGGCGGGCGTCGTCGACGACAGTGAGCTCTTCGGGTTCGGCTTCAGCATAGGCGACAACGTTGAGTGCTCCGGCGTCGGCCTCCACGTCGTCGGCGACGTTGAGCTCGTCGCCCTGGCTGTCCGCGTCGGTGAGCGGATCGGTCGAGTTCGGCGTGGTGGACAGGTAGTTGGCCTCCACGCGGTTCTTGAGCGACGACTCCACAGGCTCGTCGGTCTCGTGAGGAGCGGTCGGGAGGTTCGTCGGTTCGTCGACGGCTTCGGTGCCGGTTTCGGCGAGAGCTGCTGGGTCAGTGGCCGGAGGAATGCTTGGGCACGAGGCAGTGCCAAGCCAGCGAGTGGAGAACTCCTTCTGCAGCGCGATCAGCGGCAGCTCCAGCGCCGGGGAGCCAAGGCACAAGCCTCTCGGAGGGTTGGACAGCAAGTAGCGCGCGAAGATCAGCATCGTCGCGGGACTTGGTCGGTTGTTGGGTCGGTAGTTGGGTCGGTGGTTGGGTCGGTCGCTTACTCGTTGCGGTTGAGAAGGCGAATCGAATAATGAGGCTGCGGGAGGTCGAAGCGGGGTGGCAGCCTCCAACGTTGGTAGACCTGGGAGGAAGGCCTGCACGCCAGACCGACCGATGCCTGGCAAGCGGTTCTCTTGCGCTGTCGGGCGAAAGGGCCCAGCCCTGGAGTTGATGTATCTGCCTCGGTTGAATGGGGTCTTGGCACTCCACGCTCTTCTCCCTGTCCATTTGCTCTGCCGCTGCCAAGAGGCATGCATGTCATTCACTTCCGCCCGTCGCTTAGTGGCCAAGCCAGCGCCTCGAGGCATGTCTCTCGGCAACGGCCCCTGGCTGGAGTGCGCGCGGAAGAGCTACCGCTGCGCACCAGATTTCCGCGTTGATGGCCCGTATGTCTCTGGTGGAGCCGCACGGAGACAGCAGCGCCCTCGTCCTGCTGAGCTGCTGGCTGTCGGCAGCCTCGTCGAGCTCTTCGCGCGGGTCATCGTCGCGTGCCTGTGATGGAAGTTTTGGCGATTGGTCCCAAATCAAACGAGAGTACTTAGATAAGTTATGCATCTTCGACGTGACAATCACTCCGGGAGGTTGAAGCTACTGAAACGCATCTGATAAAACGCTGCGGTCGGCTCGAATGGCTATTCGCTCGCCGCATTCCTGCACCTGGTTGACGCGCTGGCTGGGCACCAGCACCAGCGCGATGCACAGTGTTGCCTGTGCGCTGCTGCTCGCGACCGTGTTCGGCGGCCTAGCGGAGTGGGTCAGGGGCGCGACGATGGCCATGGACTGCCGCTTGAAGTCGCTAACTTCATATGAGTGTACGGCCTTGTCCCGACTTCAGGCAGCCTTCAGTCTTGCTGCCGCATTTCGCCATCTTCTTCCTCGACGACCCGAGCGCCTTCGTCATGGGTAACTTGCTGCGGTGAGTGCGAGTCCAGACGAGCGGCAGCCAGTCGCGAGGAGTTCGCCGAACACTGCTTCGGTCTCGTTTCACCGCGAGTCGTTGGTGTGTGGCACTATATTGTCGCTATTTGTTGGGGGCTGAAGCCAAGATATGGCTCGAGCCACATGCAAGTGACTGCGTTCCACCAATTAGCGTGAAGAAAGGTACTTAAAGTACAAACGTCGTTTCAAGATCCAAGCTTGGCAAGTTGAAGTGATTTCGAGCCTGATTTCCCACGAGAATCGGATGGTACCGACTATAAGGACCGTTACGTGCCTACTTTAGGATTCACCAAGCTTAGAGCAGGATGAAAATAACGGACGCGAAGGTGCCGTTGACGCCATGGCGCCATGCGTTCCGAGTTTTTGATGAAGAAACCCTCGCAACGGCCCCTCGTCGCCATAAATACCCCGTAGAGCCTTCGTGGCTTCCACGACATCTTTCTACTGGTCGTTTCCAGGGATTTAAGCTCGAGGCAGCCACGTCGAAGCGCGAAACCCCCGGCAGAAGACGCAACGGACATGCCTCCAGTTGTGGGCAGTCTTGGCGCGAAGGCTGCCGCGAAGCTGGAGCTATCACCGCATTCCCCAATTTCCGGTTCTCCACTCAAGCACCAACTCCTCCACTAATCAACCATGGGCAAGGGCGGCAAGGGCAACAAGAAGGGTGGCGACGAGAAGACCGCGGCCAAGGACGGTGAGTCCTCTCCTTCGAGTTGGAGGCTTCGTCTTCACGTTTGAGTGGGTCACCAGGCCCTCCCGGTATGTGCAGCTCAACTGACTCTGTTTGCGTTTGTGCAGTCCCGCAGGATGACAAGAAGGGTGGCAAGGGCGGCAAGAAGGGCGGCAAGAAGGGCGGCAAGAAGTAACGCGGCCTCCTCCGTCTTCAAGAGCTCCGCAGATTCGCATCGAGCGGAGGCCTCTAAGTAATAGCAACCCAAGGCGCTCCAGTCGGAACCGACAAGTAGCCAAAGCGCGAGCTCAAAGCTGCAATTAAAGCATAAAACACTGGCGGCTTTTCTATCCAAACTTCTCCATACTCCCCCTGTAAAAATAGCAGCACCTCGAACGCCAAAGTGTTGTCTCGGAACAGTCGAAAGCGTGCCAAGTGCAGCTCAAAACGCTCACTTTTGATCTCAGGAGCCACTGCTCTCCGCCATGTTTAGCGAGAAACGCGCTTCCACGGCTCCTGTGGCGTCGTTCCAGCTCAAATTGTATCCGATTGCACCTGTGCTGCCGCCGTCCTCCTCCCGTCGACGCAGGGAAACCACAGCAGCAACGTCCTTGACGTCGTCATCCCCGATCTTCTCCAGTCAAGAGCGTCAGTCGATCGCTGCAATTCGTCCGATCGGCACGGCAGCTCTGCCGTTAAGGCCATGTGGGTCGCTCGCAGGCGTCAGTACTAACATCCGAAGCCGCTCGCTGCCGGAATCGATCCCGTTCGACCCGTTCAGCAGCTCCGAGAGCTTCCGTTTGCTGCTTCAGCGTCCTGAGGACAGTCGTGCGGATCGAGAAGACCCCAACGCAGTGTGGACGTTCCGCTGTTGGCTGTCGAGTCATTTCCCACGGGTCGTCGACACACTGCGAGCACTGCGACTACTTCCATCGCAGTCCTCAACATCGTTTGAGGGAGTTCCGAGCTTGAGGCTCAGCTCCACGTTCTCCAGTAACCAGTGCAATGGCCTTCAAGAGCTGGTGGAGGACGAGGAGGAGGATAACGACGATAGGCAGGACGAAGACGAAGCAGCCCTTGATGAGGCTTGGAGTTTGCTGTTTCAACATACAAGAGTACTATCAGCGCTTCCTGGCGAGGCGTTCGTGACCCAAGGCGTCACTCGAGCTGAGTGCGTGTACTTCCTACTTAACGGACACTGCGCTCTCTCCTTCCAGCCAGCGTTAGAGCCACGTAGCAAGACTTTATTGCCACGGACGCGTCTCCTGCCAGCAGCTACTGACCGCAGCATCCAACTGCGAGTGCTTGGAGCGGGAGATGTCTTCGGTCTCGACGCTGCTGTCTTCGGGTTTGCGTGCTCTCTGGTGTCTGTGATGGCTTATGGGGCGAAGCACCGCAACGCACTCGGGCTTCGAGAAGCAGCTTGCACCTACGTGCTTTGTGTGCCGTTCCCGATCGTCCAACAACTGCAAACGGCTCAACATCACGGCCAGCAAGGCTGTAATCGCTTACCATTGAGCTTCCCGTACCATTTCGACTCGGAAGCTGAGCAGTTCCTACGCAACACTTTCCTCTTCCGAGCTATGACGGAGCCAGCTCTTCGCTTCCTAGCAGCAAATCTGCGGCCTATCGTCGTGCCAAGACGTGAGTATCTCTTCACACCTGGCCAGTCCGTGTCTGTCTTCCTCATAACCAGCGGGCAGTTCGTCCTAGGAGCCCCTCGTCAGGAATCCACAGGGAAGACGGCAACTGCCGAGTTGGAGCTGGAGCTTCTGCAGACACACGATGCCGTGGGGTTGCTGGAAACCTCCCGTTTTGAACCTTCGTTCGCTCATTACTGCGTTGCCACGTCGCCAGACGGAGCTCGAGCCTATTCACTGCCATCTACAGCGCTGTTTATTGCATTGGCTCAGGAACTGGCGGCTTCGAAGCTCGTGAACGAGTGGGTGACGCGTCGAACGTCCTGGTTCGAGCTGCGACGTGCCACAGCTCTCGCCCAACGCAAGAAATCGAGAGCAGGAGTCGCAGATGGCGAGCAAGTGGTGCGTTTGACGCTGGCGACCCAGCGAAGAAGCAGATTGGCCTGT
>MBAC02008513.1:0-50863 GCA_001712635.2 Nothophytophthora sp. Chile5
ATTTGGAGATGAGCTCCATTCCAGCCAAATATTTTATCTTAAATTTTGTAACGGGATTCTTCTCCATGGTTTCCCTCAAACGCATCCACAGGGCTTATATTAGAAGCAACACTGTAAACTGGAAAGCTCTGACCCAAACGTCAGCGCCGCGCTCCTGCTGAAGGCAAGCCGAATCAATTTGACTTGGCCGGCTCGTGTGCAGCTCTCGACTTGAAAGAGCAAGAAGATCGATTGTCGCTGTAGACACTTGGAAACGTCTTCTCAATGCTTACATATGCACACGGAAGGCAACACATCCCGTTCGTCTCTGGTGTTGGTGTTCTGAGACAAGTGCAGACGGCGGAAATGGCGCGACCACTGGCGTTTGAGTAGCGCTGCCGCGACGTGGATTTGGCGGCGACGTTGCGCACTACCGTGCTCGCGAACGAGACGCTGTTGCTGGCGCCAAGGAAGGTGGTGTCGCTGGCTATTGCTCGTGGGTCTGCGGTGCTGGCTGGGTATCCAGAGCTTGCGTATAGCCGTCCCGCGATGGAGCGAGTTCGTGATGATGCAGCAGGTTGGTGGCGACAGCGAGTGAGCAGGCACGAGCGAAGCGCATTCATCCGGCATG
Source organism: Nothophytophthora sp. Chile5 (assembly GCA_001712635.2). NCBI lineage: Eukaryota > Oomycota > Peronosporomycetes > Peronosporales > Peronosporaceae > Nothophytophthora > Nothophytophthora sp. Chile5. Next base: position 611 of record MBAC02008513.1, read on the forward strand.
CCTTGGCGGCAGGAAGCGGCGGCAGGAAGCGGAGGTGGTTCTGGTGCCGCGCACGGCGAGGTCACAGCAGGTGGCCGTGCCAATGAACGCGACGCTGCTGGACACGACTACGTCGCAGTCCGTGGTGGCGAAGGCGGCGCATGCCGTTCGTAGCAGTCCGGATTCTTGCTCACAGGTGAAGGCTGGCTTGCAAGAAACGGTGGTGGAGGAATGCACGAAGGCGAGTCGGCGTTGGCGGCTCTGAATGAGTTGAACGCCTCCAGCAGTAGTTTGACAGTCTGTGGTTGTGGTCGGAGTTCTGGTCGCTGTCCACGAAAGTTCACGGCGTCGACTTGTGTGCTGCCGCCGAATCCAGTCTCAGAAATCCTCTATTCAAGTAACTACTGTACTACCAACGCAAAGATCATCGTTTTTTCTCGTTTTTTTCTCGTTAAATCATCGTTCTAACGGTGTTTTTGTAATAACCGTAATAACGGTTTTTATTTTTGAACTGTCGTTGCCAACACTGCTGCATCCGTGTGGGTCAACTTCAACTTCAACATTAGCAAACAGCATACATATATACGTTTTTGGCACGGCCACACGCGATCATTTTGTGTCAGGGGTTAAGTGGGGAGCTACAGTGCATGCATCGCGCTCTCGAGGGTCATTGCCGGTGGATGTATCTGTGCAGTTCGAGACTTCAAATTCCTTGTGGTATTGATACTGTAGGGGTAATAATATCAATCGAGCGCATGTAACATGCAAATCATGCTAGATAACTTCAAGCTGCAACTGCATTTGCTGGTGGTGTGGCTGCGTCAAATTCAGAATCCCATGCTGCCCGGAGGTACACAGCTGTTCAAACGAAACCATGGGGATTGGCTATTGTATTAGAATATCCACTGTACCATGTTGCCGGATTAAAAAACTTCTGAGTTGACAGGGCTGATTTAACTGCAGCTTCAACACTGAGGGCACTATTTAAATAATGGCGCTATGAGCTATTAATGCATGTACGTCAAAGTGCCGTTGTGGCTGCGCTTTGACCGATTGCTCGGCCCACCAAGCGCGGCTCCGCTCATTGAAGACATCAAGATACTGCCATGACTGACCAGCGATACTGTAAAATGTCATGCGTGGAAGCGGGAGCCTCCTTACTGTACCCATGTGTATTACGCGTTTTTTCCATGCCGACCTGCCGCACAATCATTCATATCGTTGAAGATACCTTCAGCATGATGCATCCGCTTGTCAAAACTGCACATGGGGTTTCAAATTGGAGATCTGAAGCCCTTGCCTCTCCATCGTCAATGCAAATGCACCTTCAACTGCAACCACAACGCTTTCGGGGCGGATGGCAAATGCGTCAGCCTTGCCACGCTAAGGAGTATTCACGCAACGAGCACATGAGGGAGGACCCTCTCTTCAGAGCCCAAGCAGAAACAACACGTGCGCAGCAGCAAGCGCCGCTTTGGAAGACGCCAGCGCCATGTCGCCCAGCCTCTCAGCCAGTGCATTTGCAACCCGCGGATCTAGTCCCTCCACCTGCCGTTGACGCTGGGTTGGCCGCAAACCCGTGGCCCATTGCTGCAGCCACTGCAGTGCGAGCCAAACATCGGACGATGTGTCTCTTTCAGAATCGCCAACTGCATCTCCATCCAGGAGCGACAGGAAGGCAGTACACAGTGCGTCCCTCGCGGTGGTGGAGAGCGTCGCCATGCACGGACTGCCAATCAGTGCCATAGTGCGGCGTAACAGCTCCAAGTCGTCCTCAAGTAAGCACAAGCGGATGGCGAGCTCGTGTTCGCCACATCGTGCTGTCTCCAGCGCCGCCTCGGCCCGAGTAAGCTGATAGCCGCGAGCCCAGGCCTCCGTGTTCTTGCTATCATCGGCAGCTTCCTTATTGTGGATGTTGGGTTCCGCCGGACTTGCTTCATGGTCTGGTGAAAACGTGAGCGACGCGTTGTTGCCGGACGACGATCGACGGCGGGGTACATCCTGACGCTGGGGACGACGAGAACGGGTTTCAGCTCGCTGTTTTGCTACAAACTGCTTCAAAGTCGAGACCGCGTGCACGGCTGATGCCAGTGGCGATACAGTCTTTGCTGGCGCTGGTGCCAGTAAGCGTGATGCTGCGATGTGAACACTCTCGGGAGGAACCACCAACGTCTTCCTCTGCGTTTCCTTCGCCGTGGTAGGAACTACCTTGCTCGGTTCTTCTTCTGTCTGATGAATGCCCATTTCCTCTGCATTTTCCGGTGCGGCGGCTTCATCCATAGAGAACTCGTCGAAGGTCTCCTCCTCTTCAGTCGAGTCTGCAAGCGGCAATAGTTTTTCATCCCCTGCCTCGGTCGCACAAAGAGCTGGAGCGCTCACTGTCTTCCGTCTCGTGCGGCGTCCCACCACAACTGGGTGCTCAGCTTCCGTTGAGTCAGCAGAAGGCGGCAGCTCTTCATCCATTGCCGGGTCACTGAAGTCTGGCAAGCCAACGCCGGTTGTTCCTCTCCTTCTACTCGATTCCACCGAGAGATCCTGGTCTTGCGCTGGGTTAGCCATCACTGATCGCATTGATAACGGCCGCTCTTCATCTCCCATTGCAGCTTCGGTACCATCCGCTGTGTCTTCGACAGCTTTCGTCCGTCGTTTGCTGCTGAAAGAGTAGCTTGGGGGACTGGGTGGCACAAAGTCGTAGTTTGCGCTGGGGTTTCCCAGCAAACTGGAACCCACCCCACCTGCAGCTTGAGGACACTGCTTCTCCAGCCATTCAAACGCCAAGATGGCAGGGATCGCCGCCTCTCGAACAAGCGAAACAGCGTCATGGCGTCCTGCTACCACAAGCGCCCGCACTCTTTCCTGCAGCCATCGGTCACCAAAACAGTGGCTTGTGAGTCCCTTCTACTCGAAAATGGCACCGAATTCGGGCATATTGGGGTCAGAAAGAGAGGGAAAATGCATGTCCAACGTACCACATTTGACTGGAAGTACGCCTTGGCGGTCGGCACAGCGCTGCACCATGCGGATTCCTGCAGTACGAAGGCGTCCAGCACCAGCGTCAGGAGCTCGAGACCTCGCTTCCTTAACAGCCAGTCATCGCGAGGTCCGCATTGAAACGCGTCTTCGATGGCCTCGTAGATGGACGCGATGTACGGCGCAAAGTTCTCGCCCAAATCAGTGAACGCCGCCTTCTCATGCGCCTCTCGGGCGAGCTGACACGCAGATTGCAGCAACAGAAATGCGCCCGAGAAGTTGGCGAAGACGGTGCTCCCGTCCAATTTCGCGACGGAATCCGCCAATAGTTTCTTGAAGAACGAGCGGATGCGAGTGACATGCGCCAGCATCGTGTCAGGTCCAGGAACCGACACGCCGTCAAAATCGACGGGACGGAGCAGACCGCATAAGCACCTGGTTGCTGCCTCGCCCACGGCGTTCGCCTCCTTCGTTAACACAGCGGCGACCGCTTCAAATGCCTCCTGAGCCGTCAAATCTCCCTCTGTTGTGCTTGAGGGCTCCTGAGGTGAGCGTCGATAGGGGCTGCCAAGCTGGAGCGAGCTCAGGGACAGTGAGGAGCACGGGAGGACGTACAACGCGATGGCGGAGGCCAAGATCACACAGGCCTCTGTGACTTTGGTCTGTTTGTCGCGAAGGCGAAGACTCAGATAGGCCAGGACGCGAGGCAGCAGCTTGGCTATCGACGCAGACTGGCATCGGCAGAGCGCCGCCATGAGAAGCACCAGCATGCGGCGCGTCGACGAACGTACTGGCTTCTGTTAGCGTAGTAGGAAGCAAATTAGGGATCAAGGCCTGATGCTCTTCCTATGGCAGAGAACGGAGTGAACCTTGCCTTGTTCTTCTCGATCAATGCATACACCTCGTTCACGAGAGATGGCTCGAGTCTCGGCAGCGATTCCCTGTAACAACAGCGATAAAACGGGTGATTAAACGACCGCCAGCGAAGGTACTGGGGCCGTTCCAGGTCCAGGTCCGTACAGGAGCATGGCGAACGCTTGCTGCTGGGTATCGCGGTCTTCTAATCGGCCGATCTGGGCGTTCAGGTTGTGCATCAGCTGCGTCTGCTGCTCCTTCGCCTTGCGCTCCTGCTTCTTCTTCTTGATCGTGCCTTTCGGACTTAAGCTGCCCTTCGACGACCCAGCAACTCCGAGCTTACTCCCATATCCGCTCGCGCGTCGTCGGAAATTGCTCTCCATCATTTTCTCCCAGCTCTCCGTCTTCGCTTGCCGATGAGGAGTGACCGGACCTTTATAGCAGCAGCAACCATTAGAGGCAGGTATTTAAAGCCTTCGCGTCATTCCTGGCGATAAAAATACCGCGATGGAGCGCCTTCATCCCGAAATTGCTGGTTCTCTATGTGGCTTCTTCACTTGCGCTCTGCCTCTTTGCGCAGCACTTGGCCTGGCGCCGGATACGGCCGCTGCTGGTAGAGAGGCCCCGTCACAGTCGAGTCCGCCGCTCGCTCGCTCGGGTCGACGAGTCCGTCGGACCATTTCCCGCCCCGACCTGTCGGGTCCATGGGGTCGATCGTGCCGCCATCCGAACGCTTGCTCCTCTTGTTGGCCTGCCATGACGATGACTCTCGGCCGCTGCTGCCATTATGGGCAGTGCTCTCGGGCCGCTTCGTACTCCGCGTCGTGCTGGCTTGCGTGTTGTTGGCCGGATTCTTGACCTCAGGCTTCCCACAACCTCGTAGGATCCCGTCGAGCTTCGCCTTGGCCTCCAGAGCTTGCTCTACAGGCGTCAGGTAGGTAAAAGCCCCATTAATGTCGTCTCCCAACCACGTAAGCAACACTACGAGGGTCGTCGTACCTAACGCCACGCTCCGAGCTGCCGGTCGTGTCCAAGTGGTCGCATCCGTCTTGCGATTCCAGTAGTACACGTCCCCACTACTCGGATCGGTCACCTCCTCCCAGCCACTAGCACATGCAAAGCGCAAGACAATGCGTCAGTCTCTCTACCTTCTGCCGATCAACAGAGGGAGGCTGTGGGTATCTACGAACTCGGTCAATTGGCTGCTTGTGCCCTTGGCGTCGGCAGTTGTCGTGTCCTCCCCTGCTGACTGCACCGACCTTGGGCGGTCCCACGACGTCTCCTTCGTCCGCTGCACGCCACCAAACCACTGTCCAAGTCAATACGATACCCAATTCCAACGTACAGAGCCTTCCGTACCTCGTTCCAGTAGTACGTGTCTCCTGACGCGTCGTCCGTGGCCTCCTTCCATCCATCAGGCAGCGTTGATGACAGTCCGTGACCCGTATGATAGGTCTCCGCCTGCGCCGTGAGCTTCTGCGTCGTCTGCAGCTCCTGCGCGCGACGCAACGCCACGGCGTGCAGCGTGTTGTCGCGTACGCGCGGGTCGTACTTCTCGGCGGCCGTTTGCTCGCGAGGCAACGCGCCGGCGACGCGTCGCTGCGCTGCAATCGACGTGGCGTTCGCCGTCTTCTGCTGTCGCAGTTGCTGCTGCTCCGCGCGCTCGCGATGGCTGGGCCCACTGCCCGTTGAGTCCAGATGCTGCAGAGCCGCGGCGCGGGCGCGCTGCGCTGCCAGCTCTTTCTTCAGACGCTCTGTGGCGGCGGCACTCTTCGGCGGCATTTTGAGGAATGTAGGTGGCGTTCTTCTTCGTCTGGGCGTTTTGTTGTGTCGTATCGTCGTTTTGGGCCTTCCAGAGTGTCGTTCAGCGGATCCCGATTTAGTGGATTTGGGATCACGTGGATTTGGGCTCTTCGTCAGCTTTGGGCTCGCTTGGATTGGGTTCTTCTCCAGCAGCTTCAAGGTCGTTTGAGATGAATGGTCTTGCGATGGCATTCCCTCCCCGGGGACAACGTTCAAAAGTGTAGTCGTCTCAACCTCAATCTCCCAATGCAGATGCGGCATGTCTGGCACCTTGCGAAATGGCTCCCTATAAAATAGTACGAAGACCTCCCTGTGCACGAACCGGGGGCTAACCACAGTGAAAGTACCGTTGACAGTGTGACTTGAGTGGGGTCCTGGGTCTCGAACGCACGGTGAAGGACAGGTGGACTCGGTCGTGAAGCCACGGACAACGAAATAGCCGCGTTCTTGGCTCTGCCACTTTCGTGTTTTATCTGCCGCAGGTTGCGCTTGCGTTCCTGTCTGAAAATACCAGCCCGCTGGCTGGAAATAGGCCTCGGTTGAGGATGGCGGCCGATCTCGTGTTTGGAGCCGCCTATTTTGGGGCGGCAGGAGCATGAAACCTTGCGGCTGCATGTGCTGCATGCGTCCAACTTGGCGTATTTCTCAATCTCCTCCCCCTCAGTCGACCCACAGGGTTTCACCTTGCGGTGCCGCCTTCGACGTGACTCCGGATTCCACCACCTGCTGCTCGCATCCGGTCCCAGCCTCTTGCTGTTGAAGCGTCATGTTTAGAAGGTAGGTGGGAGCCTTTTACGCTAGCCATGCGCGAAGAATGGCTCTGACGGGTGTGTTGTGCGTTCATACTGCGACTCCTGCAACAGACCAGAGCACCATGAGGAATTGTGTCCCGATCATGTGACCAACCAGAGCCAGGAAGTTCGAGCGGCGCCGCCCATGTCCTTGCCAGCTCCACTCACTGGTGCTGAGGTATGCAACTGCGCCAGCGTCAGGTTCACTGTCCCACTCGCTTTCAAGTGTGCTGACGAGCAAAATGTGCAATCTCGCTCTCTTTCTTAGGCCATTCAAGCCTTGCTGAAGGTCAAGATCCGCGAGATCCAGTCGAGTCCTCTGCTCACGCCCAAGGAAAAGGCCGAGTCGGTCCAGAACCTCATGATGAAGGACTGGAACGACTCGCGGACCAAAGCCGCGAGCTCGAAAGTCGAGTGCAATGCCGAAACTGAGCGCCAGCGAACGACGTACCATGTGTGTGCCCTTTCACGTGCAGGGGTGGGAATACTAACGACCACAATTCACTCATCGCTAACGCTTTGGCGCATGTTACTCTGCGTAGGACGAAGCCAAGAAGGTGCTGGGCTGCAGTCACTACCAGTGCGTGAGGAGCCTTGCACACGAATCCTACCATCTCTCAAGCCTAGCTAATGCACTCATTCCCGTTGTTTGTAGACGCAAATGCAAATTGCAAGGGAAATGCTGTGGGAAATGGTACTCGTGCCGCTTTTGTCACGGTACGCTTCAGGCAGGAATCGTGGGTCACTGCTATGCTATTTGATTCTAAGCTTACGTTGATGTGCTATGCTTTGAGTAGACGACAATGAGGACCACCCCTTCGACCGCTACGCCACCGAGACCGTCTCCTGCATGAAATGCGATACCGTCCAGCCCATAGGCCAAGTGTGTGTGAATGAGGCCTGCAAGTGCGAGTTCGGCCGCTACTATTGCGAAGTGTGTCGATTCATCGACGACGACAACGTAAAGGACATCTACCACTGCGACAAGTGCAAGATCTGCCGTATTGGCAAGGTATGTCCGCGTCGATCGCTTTGCTAGGTGCGATGCAAAGCAAGCGACTGATTTGAGTATGTGGTGAGCAGGGACTGGACATCGACTACTTCCACTGCGACCGCTGCAACGCCTGCATGAGCATCAGTCTCAAGAAGCACAAGTGCGTGGAGCGCTCGCTCGAATCCGACTGCCCGATCTGTCACGCGTACATGTTCACGTCCACGACTCCAGTCATGTTCCTCCCGTGCGGCCACTGCATGCACGTGACATGCTACGAAGAGTACACGCTGGTACGCGGCCGCGCTTTGAGAGGCCTTGGAAGCCAGATTCTCACCTGTTTGTTGCCGCAGACCAACTACATCTGTCCGCTGTGCTCCAAGTCTCTGGGGGACATGGAACTCTACTTCGCCAGCATCGACGAGATGCTGGAGCGCGAGCAGATGCCCACCGAGTACATTGACTACAAGTCGCTCATCTACTGCAGCGACTGCGAACGCAAGTCCACGACCAACTTCCACTTCGTGTACCACAAGGTGAACTTGCACTCGATTTCCTCTGGCTGCCTTCGTTGTGAGCGTTTGGTAACGGTTTGTATGTGTGTTTTCATCCTCTGAAGTGCCAATACGACGACTGCATGTCCTACAACACCAAACTCCTGCGGCAATTCAAAGATGCCGAAGGTCAAGTGCCTTGCGGCCCCGTAAATCAGGCGCATTAGCAAGGAGAAGCAGGGGGCGAAGGGCCTGCTATGCAGCAGAAAGCGAGCCAGATCCACACAGCGAGAGCCCACGGCAACGCAGCGAGAACCCAAGCGAATAGAAGAGATCAAACGAATCCAGAGAAACACGATCATATCGCTGGTATTGCTGTATTTACTTGTTCAAATGCATCAAAGGAGAGCGAGTTGATGAGGTATGTACAGCCCAGTTCTTGAGGAGTATGGCGAATGGGGGAAGTCGCCGTCCTCTACACACATAGAGCCATTGTGAGGGTTGCTGTAGCGCTCGTGGGGGGAACACAGTGCATGCCACGGCTCGTCCAAGCGGCGAAAGCACTTCGCAGCGCCCCGCGCAGAGATGAGCCTTGCATGCGTGCCATAAAACCCCACAGCGCAGACATACAAGGACGTGCAAGCACATGCAGCATACTAGGATACGAAGCGCTCGCTACCAGCGCCAAGCAGCAGGCAATCGGGAAGTGCTGATGTGCGAACGGAGCCCTCGAACCAGGCGTCTCCTCACCACCAGTCGACCGTAACGACAATACCGGTTGAAACCGGTTTTGAAACGACTATTCGCCAATAAACGCTCTTGCTGAAGCAATATATTGTCCAATCAGATCGATGCATCATTGGCTTCAAGCATGCTGGTGACTCGGAAGACCTGGACGTGCTGGTTCATGACGACACCAAGGCACCACAAGTTCCGCTTCGCGCTGTTTGAGCGCGTGACGCCGCCGCTTGCGGGGCTCCTTCGGGGCTTCTACGAGATCGTGCCGCAACGAGCGTTGCTGCTCTTTGGTTATGACGAGCTGGAAGCGTGGCGTCGCTGGGAAGGACGACCACCGCAAGTTTCGGTCTTGGGACCACGACAATCCAGGAGTTGGGGGTCGATTTCCGCCAGCCCAAGGGGATACGGCAGGAGATGAGGAGCAGAAAGACACGTCGGAGGACTCACCGCTGGTCAATACTGAACAGGACCTACTCGAGGAACTACCGACGCTAGAGACCGAATTCGAAGGGGAACGGCAACACTGGCCGCCACGATACGCACGTCCGACCAACAGACCGTGGAGCCTCCTTGGGTTTCGGCGGCCGCTCGTTTCCCGAATGTGATGGTCCAGGAGACTCTCAAGCGCACCATCGCCTCCTGGGCGGCGAGACTTCCTTGCCGTTAGTGAAGCGCCTGCGCATTCGGCGAGCAACGCGTCAGCAAGAAGTGGGTGATGTCGACAGCACTGCCTCGACCAGAAACGGAGAGCTGCGCCGGCAGCTGCTGCTCCATCCCGAGCTCGAAGGGAAGCGGGTTGCGCGGCAGAAGCTGCTGAATGGTGGCATTCGGCGCGAAGACGTCGACAAGTTGGCCTCAGGAAAGGAAACGGCACTATCATATTGGGAAATTGCAAGTTATACACGAAGACGCAAGAGGGATACGTCCGAACGCCATCCATCTCTCCTGTGAGTGACGTGGTCTTAGCGGAGACGCGAGCTTGACGACCATCGTGGAGCACTTGACGCTGATGCTCCCGCTTGAAACTCGTCGTTAATCGACCGCTCAGAGCTCAGATAGGATCGTCTGGCCCAGTGTGGAGCCCTTATAGTGGGCAATCGCTCTTTGAACTCGTCGTCCGTCAAGCGCATATCGATGGGCGTCACGAACTCGTAGCTGCTGAACACTGGGCCGGCGTACATGACGTTGTTGACGACGAAAAAGCCCACTAGAGGGTCCCCCACACCCAAATGCAGCACGCCTCCAGGGTCTCCATGCTCAACCGAAGGCGAATCGGTATGAACGTCCACCACCAACACATCGCGCTTGCCGGAGTCCTCACTACTCTCGTAAAACAGACTCGGGTACCATCCGCTGTACTGCGTCGAGCCGCTCCCGAACCGTTCTTCCATCACCGTTTTCACGAAAGCCACTTGCGGTTCACTTAGCGGTCGGCTCTCGGCTTGACACACTGCGATTTCCTCCAACGACGTCATGATCGAGGCGAATTCGTCGAAGAAACGGACTGCTTTGGCCATGTGGAAGGAGCCGGAGACGCTCTTGGCTCGCCAGCCGAGATTGGGGTCGGGAGGCTCGACAAGTGAGTTCAATACATCTCCGATAAGGTTCGTCATGCGCTCAGCCAGCTCCCGCATTCGCCTCCAGAAGAGCGGGTACGGGTCCACCATGCCATCCGCATACTCGCACAGTGTCCTACACGAATAGCCTTGCTTCGAATAGAGCACCGAGTCATGGCGAAGCTGGGTGAATGACGCGAGCTGTGTGTTCATTTGGCGCTGTTTCCAGACTCCCGAGTGGAATGTCCGAGCGGCGTTCGGAGAAGGTCTTGACAACGCTCGAAGCGCCCGGAGCCACAGCGAGCTGATACTGCCCTCCGCTTCGTCAGCACTCTCGCTCTTGGCGTCATCATCGTCGAATTCCTGGTCGATCACTTGCCGGAGCGCGACGAGGTTCGACGCCATCGGGATGCCATCTCGGAAGGCCACAAAGTCCTCCGTTCCGGTGACTGTAGAAGCTTGGGCTTCCATTCGATCGGCCAGTTCTCCAGCAGCCACGTCGTTCCCGAACAGAGTGAACGCCACGTCGACCGCGCTCGGAATACGCCGCTTCTGCTTAGCTCCTTCGTGTAAAACGTGGTCGTACACCAGTCGACTGAAGATGAACGCACTCCACACGAACCGCTGGCCAAACAGCGCGAAGGAAGTCGGAGGATTCGTGGGAGAAGCTGACAGGTTTTCCATCAACGGATGTCCGCTAATGAGTTGCGAGCCCAGCCCTTTCTGCACGACTTGCTGTTGTAATGCCACCAGCAGCTTCTGAATTCCATCGTCACTGTCGGAATTAGCAGAAACACTCAATCTGCTCATCATTTCCGGCGACACGAGTCGTGCAAGTTGACCGGGCGATAGCGAGTCCGCTCCCAAGCCACCGTCAGCCATTAGACTGGAAATCGCCGAGTCGATTCTCGTCACGGCATCCAAACTCTTAGCTCCCTGGAGGAAATGCACCAGTAGCACTGCACACTGCAGTTGGTGGAGATCCTCAGCTTGATCCCTCCCACCGGCGATCCGAAAATCGACAGTCCCGAGCCACATCATGGCTCGGAAGTAGCGTTTCAACTCCTCTGACTTGGTGTAATGGCCCCGAGGCTTGAACTGCGAGAAGTCAACCATGCGTTGGGCGGAGAACAGCTCCATAGACATCGTCGCCCCGGTTTCGATAGCTGACCACAGCTCCCCCAACTTCTCGGCGTCCTTCGGACGCAGCTCTCCCCGCAGTAAGCTTAAGGCCATGGTTAGGAAGAGTTCGACATCCAGCACAGCCTTCGAAGTCGAGCCATCGCTCTTTGAATCCGCAAGAGCGAATAGCGTGGCCCCCAGCACCTTCTTGAGCGCCGGAGAGAGCACTTTTGTCTCGAAATCCACGAGAAACCCGTCGAAACTGCGATGCCACGCATGCAAAACCGAGTCCGTGGTCACGAACACCGGCATGTCGTCGGTGTACAGGCGGTAGTAAACCGCCGCGAAGCTTTCCGCGTGCATCCGCTGCGACGCGACCACTCCATTGGCTGCCAGTTGGGTTTTCTCGGTCGGTTCCAGACGGAAATCGAATGCGCGGCTCTTCTTCAACGGATTATGATACATCGACATCATCACACGCTCCATATGCTCAGCTCCGTGGGTTTCCTGGGCCTTTTCGCGTTCCAGCTGCTGCTGCTGCCGAACCTCAGCAGGATCGGCGTCGAACAAGTCGAAGAACTTGCATTCTTCCAGTGCAATCGGCCCCGAGGCTTCCGCGTCCGTCGGGTAGAGCTTCACGAGATCGGCCGACGTCAGGTCCGTGCCAATTCGCTTCAGCGTCGCTGTGAAGGCAGCGCCAACGTCGCCTCCCCCCATTGTCTTGTTCCTCTCCCTTCGCTTCTTGTCGGTGTGTTGGCTGCGTGGCAAAATGCGAAATGAACAGAAGGTCGCCGAAGAAATGAAGAAAGGGACAAATTTGATCAGGATTGTGTATATCTGGGTACAAACCACATAGACAAAGCAAATCGACCCGCCAAGCGCATTCCTACGCTGCGATGGACAAGACGAACTTGTTCTCGCATCCAACTTCAACACCATCGTCGTGCTTGAAGGTGTTGGTGAATCCAGTTGGCAGAGGAGTTGGATTGGGTTGAGAAGGTCAGCCCAGTTGACTGATGGAGACTGGCGCACGCTGCCTGCTCGCAAACTGGCAGTCTATTCAAAACATCACTGCATAGACAGAGGCCTCGCTACAGTCTCGGCTTCGTCTTGGCCCCATCGTTCAATGCAAATCTCACTCTCGGGCCCAGCGTGCCCAATGCCTGACTCCCAATCGCCGCTGCAAATCAGGCCTTACTTAAATCTCTTCCACACGCCCCGAGTAGTCCGCGAACATATCCTTCTTCCTCTGGGCCTCTCGCGCTTTCGCGTCAGATTCTGACCCATGTGTCATCAGTTTGTCAGCGTTAACTCTATGTAGCAAAGCACACAGAGCCTTCGGAGAAGCACGGGAATAACGTGACTTACCGTTGGAGCGTTTGCCTTGCGAAGGCTGGAAGGAATAGTGCGGCGGGTTGGACGGCGTCTGGCCCGACGGTCGGCGAGGCGACGGCGATGGGGGACGCACCGGCATCCGCTCCATCTCTCCGTCCAGTCCTTCGAACATGTTGGAGTCGCGGCCACCCAGAAACCCACCGCCAAAGAAGTCTACCAAAGAAGCCGCAGGGCCGTTAGGACGAGGTCAACATGAAGCAAGTGGCAAGCTGTTGCTAGAGTGTTTACCTTCGAAAGGACGCAGCATTTCCTGTCGGAGGAAGTCGAACGGACTCATCTGGGCCTCGAAATCGTCGCCACTGATGCACAAAGACCCACCGTGAGTTAAGTTGGGTGAATGCCAGACGGCCAGCATCCAATTCGCCAGAGACGCGTACCGTTGCTGGAACGGACTGAAGAAGGCGTCGAACTCCTGGTCACCACTATGCAATTAGCGAGTCACCATCCGATCAATATGCGTCAACAGCATTGCCAATACTTCAAGAAGAAGACACGTCGATATCCAGAGCTCGCTGCGTCTCGTACCCCTTGCGAGGGTCCATCCGCTCGCGATTGAAGAAGTCGCCGCCCGTAGCCGTCTCGCCTCCATGCTCGTCCTCTGTGATCTCCTTGCGGTTAGAAATCAGCTCCTACTCCGCCAAAATCCACGTTCAAAAAGCCCGTCCTATCAGTCAAATGCATCCAAAACACCAGAGATCCCAGGCCATGACTCTAATCTGCCTGTACCTTGCGGGAGCCGGGGCATTGGCGGAAGATCTTCTTGACGATCTCGCATTTGCTGTCGCCGTTCATCGAGCGGCACGACTGTGATAACGCCGTCGAGTAGAAGCAGCCTGCAACAAGACAGAGCAGCGGATTAGGAGCCGCGAATTACAGCCGCAAACGGAGTACAGTGGGCCAGAAAGCGCTTCGTTCGCAGCCGACACAGCATCAAGCGCGCTGCAACGCGGATTGTGAGGCGCGCCGACGGCTGCTAGCTGCACACGTACCTGGATTGGCCTCCCGGTCCTTCTGGACGAGCTCCTGCTCCTCTCCGCTCAGCGACGCCATCGTCCTCGATCGCCTTTCTTCAATTGCTCGGCCTTCTGGAAGTCCCAGACTGAAGAGCTCATGTGGGCCACATAGTCGGGGTCCAATTACCATCATTCCTGGGTAGCCAAAACCTGGGTTTCGCGGATCAATATATGGACAGCATCCATATTGGAGCAAATTGAGGAGTTGAAGTCGAATTTGGGCACTTTTTGAGTATATTTATAAGCTGGCCGCTTCCGGTGGTTCCCAGGCATTGCCGCAAATGGAGGTGGTCGATGACGACGACCGCAGCCCAGCGCATCTTGAGGTTCTCTTCTGCTCAAGCGAAGACACGCACTTCCCGGCAACGAATCTGACTCGGAGACCGTGCCTCTTCGGCACCGCCGGGCTTTCTTCAGGCTGGGAAGCGGAGAAGTTCTGCGAGTTCCCTCAGGAACTGGTGTTCCGCATCAACCGAGGCCTGCCCACGCGGATAGCACAGGTACGTTTGAGCCCTGGCGATTGGTGTACAAGCATACTGTCTGATGAATCCGCCGTCTGAGCACCCTCTCCAGGTGAATTTGACGTCGCATCCGTCCAAAATTGCGACTTGGGTCGAGGTTTTCACGTCGACACCAGCCAATGACAAGAAGACCGTAGTGGCATTCGAGCGGCTTGGCTTCGTGCGATTTCTAAGCAGTGAAGACGCGCAGTTCACGGCGTTCCAGACGGTTCAGAGTGATCGAGCCACCGCCCAAACCACGCTGTTGCGGCTTGTGGTACACTCCTGCCACCAAGCGAAGGCCAATCTCTTCAGTCAAGTCGGGTTGGTGGCGGTGGCGGTACTGGGACCTCGTCCAACCTCCACCTTCGTGCTCCCCACGCTAGCTTCTCCCGTTCACAGCCCCTCCAAATCGTCCAGCCACCTCTTCACGTCCTCACTATCGCCATTGCGAGTCAAGTACGAGCTGAAACAATTGTCATCTCCATCGGTCCGCCAACGTGACGGCTCTTCTCCGGTTCGTGGTAGAGCAACGTTCGGTACTGGACCCAAGTCGCCGCTCGCTGTCGAGGTCTGGGACTCAGAGGTACAGGAGCACAAAACTCTAGAGCAGATTAGCGCTCATCCAGATCGGCAAGCAGTTGGCGCTGTTTGCAAGTGATGAGAAGCTAGCGAAGCCTTGGATTGCTCTGGATCGAGAAGCCGGGGCTCTTATCTCCAGATACCAAGACGCAGTCGAAACTCAAGATTTGGAAGGCCTTGTCCATAATTTCGCCGATCTCGAGCGTCGTCGACACCATCAAGAGACGCTCTTGCATCAGCAGGTTCGTGGAATCCCTGATGTTACGAGCCGCCTGCGTAGTGAACACTGGCAAGATCGAGAGAAGATCCTGAGGCAACTGGCGGAGTCTCTACAAGTCTCCTCCAGCAGCGGCGACAACAGTGAGGCCCAACCAGACCCGCGGCTCCCAGTAACAGATGAAGACGCTTTGGAAATCGTGATAGCAGCGCTTAATGACTCTCATGACCACGTGTTCGTCGCGGCCTGCGCTCTGCTTCAGACCCTACTGACCGCCCAGCGAGGCTTCCAAGACCTGCTCACTGGGAAATCCGACGTTGGTTTGTGTGCTTTGCCCCGTGATCAAGCTCATGAGCTTGTTTTATCATTTAAACTAGTGAATGTTGGGTTGTCTGGCAGATTGCGAAGGTGCTGGAGAGCCTGGTAGCCCGCTTGGATGACCGTGACATGGCAGTGAGGAACATCGCCGCCTTCTCCATACTAAAGGTACTTCAGCAGCTTCCGCTACGTTGTAGTGAAGAAAAGCAGCGATTCCTAAGCTTGAGTATGTGACTGACCCTCTCAGGTAGCTGGCTCCACTCGCAGCAGAGGCACATTCGTGATGCATGTGCTTCTCAAACACGTGGAGCAACCGCGTTTCCAGCCGTCGGATCAGCAACTCGTGGCCTTGCTCAACCTCTTCGCGGCTCTGTTGCTGTCCTTCCACTGCTGTGCTCGCATCGACATCGCACCTAAGCGCGTACTGCAGTTCCTGCAACGGAGTGACGCCGATCTGCATGAGAATGCGCTGGTTCGAGAGGCCGCGAAGCAGCTCACACTGGCCGTTTGTAGCGAAGTCGGAGCGGAGTTTGTGATACAAAACCACGTCAGCAAACTGCCCGAGGAGCAGCAGCGACGGTATGCGCCTCTTCTCCGTCGAATGGAGCGTTCCGATAGCAATTAACTATTGAATGACGCAGTTATCCGGGTCTTTCGCGCCGTTCTTGGGTTTGCTCTTGCCTTTGTTCTGGCTTTTGTGAGGATCAGGCGATAGCAGACTCTCCTGCTTCGGCTCGGGGGGATTTGGCTCGCCATTTACGGCAGGCAACGGCAATACTGGGCTGACAACGGCGGGTTCTGTTGGCGTGGGCGCTGGATTTGCCTGCTCGCCTCCAGAATTGACCGTCGGTACGCCTACTTCCCGGTTGGAGCTCAGTTGAGCGGCTCTAGTGCTTGGTAATGGCGAGTTCGGGTTGCCGTTAGCAGGTGTTGCCACCTTAATTGAAGCCGATTGGGACTGCCCCTCAGGAGCGATCCTGCTCGATCGCTTGGTGAGGTCGCTGCGGCGTTCTATTGAACCTCTGAAAGCAGCGAAGCTCGATGCGATTTCCTGTTGTCCCGGGAGCTGCAGAGACGGCACTGCGGCTTGAGTATGGACCTCAAACACGAAAGGAGTCGTCTTCTGCTCCAGTTGCTGGTGGAAAGTGCGTGTCGGTGGCGTTCGCGCTTCCACCAGCCCTCGGAAGGTGATGTTGCCTTTCTGCAAGAGCTCCTGGGTCTCGGTCGACCCCTTCTCCGAACCGGCGAGGCTGCCGCGCACGAAGCAGTGTCGGTAGAGTCCGCTTGGGCGTAGATGGGCTGAGAAATAGCGCTGCATTTGCTTGATCCACTCGGAAGCTTCGACTGCTGTGAGTGGGTCTTGAAGGAAGAGTGCCGAGTGATGACGACTGGAGTTCTGCGTTGCTTCCAAATGCTTGTGGATCGAGGACAACACCTGTTTGGAGGCGTTTACACCGGCCGTCGGCCATGCCAGCGCCTCCAAACAGTCGGAGGCCAGCCGTATGAGGTCCACATCAACGTTCTGCCGCATGAAAGTGTCTCCGCCATTAAACGACCTCACGGAGGCTTTGCGATCGACGATTTGTCTGCAAAGCGTTTGGATTCTGCTCTCCACGCTCGCAGGAACTTGACTTCGAAGCCCTTCGCTTCGTAGAAGTAGTCGAAGCAACCGCAATCGGTTCGTTCTAAACGTGATGGAGACGGCACTGCCCTTCTCCAGTGCTCTCAACTCGCACAAAAGCTCTTCAAAGAAGCTCATGCTGGTCAGTTCTTGAGCCAGCAACAGCTGCATGAACTGTAGGAACTCGCGATCGACCGTGGGAGGCACGGAGTGCGTCGAATCTCGCTTGTCAGGTCGCAACAACGCCCCAAGAGCCCCGGGTCTGGTCTTGTTATGGCCTGAGCGAGCCTCAGCAGTGGAGATCGACCAACATCGAGGATTTGCGAGCGCAGACTCAAGAACCACTCGCAATCCATGACTCCAATTGGTGCGTGGGAGCTCTTGGACCAACCCCAGCGTCGTCTGGGTCAACAAGACGGTCGTGGCTTCAGTCTCGCCGTCGAACGGTGTCTGATTCTCCATGGATCTCGTTGAGGATGGCGCTTGGAAGAGGGTGTGGGCTAAATGGATGGCTGTCTGAAAGACCTGCGTGCTCTGTGACCCTCGAAGAGCGAGTACAACAACCGCTACGATCCCCTCGAAGGCTGCAGTCGCATTTGCCGTCGTCTTTAGTACTTGAGCGTAGCGTTCGACCATTCGAACGCAAGTCACTTGAACGTCCGAGGTACCGCAGAGCAAACACTGGGTGAAGAACCCGCCGAACGTATACAGCGTGACCTCGTTGCTGTTCGCAGGATCCCTGGCCGATAGTGTAGGCGACTGCCACGATGACAAATCGAGGCTGTGGATGCGAGATCCGAGGACTGATTCAAGCATCGCGGTCTCGCGAGCGTTTTGTTCGACATATTGACGAAGCGCCGAGTCAAAAGGTGAGACCGGCTCCTGCTCTTGGTCGAGTTGTGGGTCTACGTTGTCCGTAGGCTTTGACTCGAGGAGATAGCTGTCGTTTGACTCGGTGGGAGGCGATGAAGCGACTTGGAGCGTGGGGTCTGAGAGTGGGGACTCTGGATCGTTCGTGGCTTGCTGGAAGGCGACAACTTGACTCACGAGATCCAACGACACGCCAGCTTCCAACAGCACGGTTTCCAAACTGTCTTCATCCTTGGTTCTCGATAGGAACAAAGGCGAATGCCAGGTACTTGTGCCTTCGTCACCCTTGATTTGTGCTCCCCGAAGAGGTTGGGCACTGCCCAGCACCTCAATTTCCTCCAGGATGACCTGCAAAAGGAACAAGGATCGCGATAATTCACACAGAAGAGGGTCGATGTGAGGCTCAAGGCAGTGGACGTGATGTGTATACAGCCTCACTACCTGGTGGCTTTCAAGAGACGCATGCACCATCAGCTTGAGGAACAAGCACTGTGTGAGATCCAGACGAGCAGTCTTGGTCTCCCCATCTCGTGGGGTTTCTGCGTTTGCTGCTAACGGGAAATCCCATACAAGTGGTTGGCTGGCCATCAAGGTTAGCGGCTATAGATTTTCACAGCGTGAGGATCACGAGCTCAAGTAGGTCCTACCAGTATTGGAACCACTCGGCACTCAGATAGCGAGATACCGAATCGAGTCCTCTGGTCTCGCGTGAAGATGGCGCCGCTGCAAAGACTTCAACTAACAAGCACAAGGCGGTGAATATCCCTCGATCCCTGGATAAGAATATTGTCTAGACGCAGGCAGCACTTGCTTTGACTCGGAACGTGCGCGGCTCGAGCTGTTAGACGCAGCGTCTTGAGCGTAACAGACTGCGAAGAGAGAAGAAGCAGTCCCAGCTCCTGTGGGAAGGACCCGTTCCTGTCAGTAACAACGAGATCAGTAGACGTGCCTATACAAAGTTCAAGGGAGTAGGCGGCGCTTACGGCTTCGAGGTCCATGCAGCGTGGCCTCCACCTTCGTCCACGGCTCCAGGAGGGCGTAAGGTGCCAAGGCCTTGCGCTTCATCGAAGCTTCGAGCAACACCTTGCAGGTTCAAGTCATTGACCACCAGCAAGCGGAACGGGACGTTATCCATGGCAACAGACGTCTCTCGAGGCTCCAAGGCCAGACGCCGTCATCTTTTGCCAGCAGCTGTGCCCTTTATAGAGAGCGACGTGCTCGAAACGACCGGTAAACGTTCATTTGCAAACGTCAACAGCTCATGTTCGTCCACCTTAAGCCTCTCTCTTCATCAGAGCAGTCTCCCCTTCCCTGCCGTTGGTACTTCTCCGTTGGGTTGCAACCACAGAATTGGCCGCTAAAGCCACTCACTCACCGCCTTGAGATGCTCCTACTTCACCTCGGACGCGCCCGTGAGGCAGTTCATGTAAATATACGCGTCCACTCCGTGACCTTCCATGGGCATCAGCGACAGCTCGCCGCCAAAGTACTTGGCGTACAGCTTGGCGATGCGCAGGCCGAACGAGTCGGAGAAGTCCAGGCCGCTGGCCCGTCGCTCCAGCACGTCGGCCACTGGATCGTAGGCACTCGCGGGCGGGGACGTCGCTGTGTGCCAGTAGTTGGACAGCTCATTGGCGTCACTTCGCGTCATGCCGCCGCCCAGATCCGACACCTTGATGCACACGCCGTGCGGTCCACCCGAGACCAGCACCGTCACAGGCGGCGGCGTGTTCGTCCCCGTCTTCTTGGCCGCGCGAATGCTGTTCAACACCGCGTTCTTGAAGACCTCCGTGAAGATGATCTCGATATGCTGCGGGATGTAGCGGTAGGTGGCGTCCAGCTCGCCGGCCACGCGGATCTCCGGCAGTTGCTCGCCATGCAGACTGTCCTGCCACATGGGCTTCACCTTGTCCACGATGTCCTGGGCGATCCGCACGGGCGAGCACTTGTCCGCCACGATGCCTGTGAAGCCAGGCGTGGGGGTCTGCGCCGCTACGTGTTGGTCCACAAGCATGCGGATGCCAATGCGTGAATTGTAGAAGTTGTCCAGCGATTCGCTGAGTCCGGCGGGTTCGTACTCGAGCGCTTGGACGGCCTCCGCGATGTTGCCGTGCATTGTGGCGTGTTCCTTACGGATCTGTTGATGGAGCGCCAAGAACTCGCGCTCGCTCTCCAGATTGAAGGGCATGGGGCAGCTCGTGAGCAGCTCGAAGCTCTGGAGCAAGCGATTGCGCAGCGAAAGGATGGGCGCGGCGTCCGGCAGCTCGTCCGGCAGGTTCTCCAGGTCCACGATACGGCGCGCGATGCGGATCGGCACCTCACGATGCAGCAGCTGCGCTGACATGACGATGGACGGCGCGTTCACCTCCTTCCACTTCTCCAGAGCCTTCGGGTCGCTCTGTAGCGTCGCGATGACCGCCGGATTCACACGCGGCCCGCGCTTCAGCAAGGCCTGCAGCGTGATGGGCGGCAGCGGGATGTGGTGCAGGCGGTAGACCTCCGAGAGGACCTTGGCGCCCACGGAAGACGCCATGACTTCTGCTTCGTCGCGGGGCGGCGGGTTCGGCACTGAGCAAGGCAGAGAGGGAGCGAGATCCTGCGCTGCCCCGTCGACCTATTTTTCTTGTGGTGACGAGCCTCGAGCGCCGGTATCGGAGCCGCTCGCTGATGGTTGCGCAAACGAAGTTTCTACCAATCACCGATGGAAACAGACGCATTAAATTCATTTTGACCAATGTGATAGATGGTGCTGCTGGTTTATTTAACCAATCGGAATGCAATTATACCGGCTGATCCGGTGTGGAGACAAGCGCCAAGCCGAGCCGAGCCGAGAGTCCAAATCGAGCCGCCATGAGCCCATGTTGAAGTGGATGCATTGCCGCCTCAGTCCCCGCTGCCCACTGCGACAACAAAGCAGGCGTCGCCGTAGAACACGGGGCCGTACTGCAGCTTGTCTTTCACGGATAGATTCGCTCCGTTCTCAGTCAAAGCTGTGGCACAGCTCGAGTTGCCGTGCAGCATAGCGCAATGCAGAGCCGTCCAGCCACTACGATCCACTTGGTGGACATCCGCACCTGCTGTAAGAAGAGCAGTCACGGTAGTCGTCATCCCTCGTGTTGCTGCCCAATGTAGTGCCGACCGGCCTTCGACACTAGTCACTGAAAGGTTTGCTCCGAGCGCTAGAAGGCGCTGCAAGACGGCGACGTGGCCGTTGGCGGCAGCGCACATGAGTGGAGTCCAACCGTGTGCGTCTCGAGCGTCGATCTCGAGCGTCTGATCGCCGGTCTTGTCATCATTGCCACCTTCGCCGTCTGTGGATGCTACGGTCATTTCGACCAATAGATCCACTACCGCTAGCTGACCATAGTCAGCGGCGTAATGCAAGGCCGACCAGCCAGAGCCATCGCCAGCATTCGGATTGCAGCCTCGACTGATCAATTCTCGAACGAGATCCAGGTGGTCCCGACCACACGCCAGACGGAGCTCCTGCCCGTATTTGTATGCTGGAGCGTACACGAGAGCGAAGACATTCAGCAGCTCTTCCCTGGAAATCTGATCAGACCTTCGAGTCGTTTCTGTGTCTTCCGCCTCATCTTGGGAGGAGGATCTCGCGCTGTCCCTCGGATTGTTCTCACCTTGCTGGATGGGAAGAGGCGATGACAGTCGTGACGGAAAGCTTGGCACCACGAGAGACTCGTACAGCTCGTTCGAAAGCTTTAAACCTGCGCGACGCAGCAGATCTGGGACTTTGTCCAAGAGGATGCAGCCGTCCTCTCTTGTAGCGTCTGCATCTTCGTCAAGAACTTTCGTGAGGATCGCAAAGTCACTTTCCCGCAGCTCGCTAATCCTCGCCACCTCCACTTTGCTTGGACCATCGACCACGCCACCACTGGTGGAGAGCGTCGTAAGGCGAGCCACCGCTGTCGGATTGCTCCCTGCTGCTGCATTCATCGTCTCCTTGGCGGGATTCTTCACCTGCACGACGGTCAATGTCACGCTCGTTTTCATGGCAATGATCGTCCCGTCGCCACCCAGCGAAATCTCCAGCGCATGCTGGCTGCGGTCCCAGGAGGCTATCAGGGTCTTATTGTGATGCACTGACGTACGTAGCAACACCTTGGGGTGGTCATCCATGTCCCATCCGTCCGGCGGGAGCTCGATAAGAAGCTTCCCGCCGGTGGGAATTCGACCATTGACAATAAATGACAGCGAGACATCGGAGATGGCTCCCGGGCAGCAGTTAAATGGACGCCAGCGCTTCGCACCGACCAGGAGACCCGGCACGATCTTCGGGATAGTAAACGCGGTTGGTCCGTCGATGATCTGCCCGCCGCGAGTGGAAGCTGGCACGGTACTGCGCACCACGAGCTTCTCAAAGACTGTGACAATAGCTTCGCCTTGTGGGGTTGCTGTCTCCGGAGTGTGCACTCCGGAAACGCGAAGCACCAAAGGCGTGTCGGCGGGGATCACGATCTCGTTGAGCAGCGTGAACTCCAGTGTCCGCGTTGCGGGAGACCAAACAGCCTTTAACTGGGGCAAAGCCGAGGTGGTGGCCGGTTCGCTGGGCGATGGTAGTTGCAGGTCGACGTTCAGTGGCGAGCCGACCGACATTGCCCACCCGTGGTCTGGAAGCTGGCAGGTGATCCGGGACTCTTTGGCCAGCGCTCCAGTGCAGATGAAGCTGAGCGCGAGCTGGCCGATTACGCCGGGAGTGGCGAACTCTGGCTCCAGCACTTTACGGCCCTTGAAATTCCCCGCTACGATCTTCCGGTGACGCTGCGCGAGCTGCAAGTTTGCCCCGTGCTCCTGCTCTTCATCATCGTCCCCAACGAAGGCGCTCGCAGTGTCTCGACGCGAGTGATCACCCGAGTTCTTCATTCGTGCGCGGTGTTAAATGCCACCGAGGTGAGAGGTGAGGAGAAGGAGAAGAGCACAGCAAGACACGACCAGGCATGCCTTGTGAAACCGCCCAGTGGTTCTATGAATACAGGTAACGCCAGCAGCGTTTCTTGATGGAAAGTGTAGCCATCTCGAGCAACCTGCGTTTGGTATGCTGGATTATACAGCATTGAGACAGAGGGAACGACTGACGAAGTGCCCATCTCAGTGTCACAGAATTCCGAACGACATGGCATGGATGTCAAGCCAGCGTACTGTACTGACATGAAATGTGCTCATGCCCAGCATCCACACCACATCATTATTAGGGACACAGCACCATGTGCGCTCATTTCCAGCGGAGCGGGAGGCCACACACAGAAGGTCAAGAGCCATTTTTGGACACAACGACCTGTGACTGTTGAAGATCGGATCATTTTCACAATTCTGCGACGTCTTTTGAGAAAAATATGAGGAAGAGCTTTGATGTGCCCGCCAAAATCCAGTGTGATTATCACCCACCCAAGCTTTCGCAGTGGAAGGAAACACCCACTGAATAAGAGTGGACTAAAAGGCAGAAGTGCAGATATCTCTGGGTTTTTGACTGGGTTTTGAGGATACCAAATGCTAAAAGAGGGATGAGATGGGTGTTTTCCACACGTTCCCTCGGATGGAGTTTGGGACAGGCCAAATCGAGCAACTCCCGAGTGCGTAATCATATCATCTTCTCAAGGGATATACAAATACACAGTCATTGCCACTTACTTTAATTGTTAACATTCAGTTTTGCAATGTATCTAACAATATCTATTTATAGATTGTTACAGGTTGAACACTTCCGCCTCAATTGGCCGCAGGTACTTCTATGGCATTCACATGGTGACGCCATCCCTTCCCCGCCAAGATAACCGGCGTGGGGATAGGGTATGGGTCGTGGAAGCGGCCAGTCTGACACACGCCGGGCACTCACTCACTCACAAACAAACAGCAGGCGACGTCGCAAAGCGCCACCGCGCGGAAGAGGACGAGTCTATTCGTGGTTCACACCAAAAGAAGAGCGCCACGGAAGAGCGGGAGCAGATCAAAGCGCGCCTCGATCGCATCGGAGAGGTATAGTGCAGGGCCGCCCCCGATTCGCTGCCTTTCTTCCACAGCAGTGAGACCTTCCGTGCTGAACTGCGCTTCCTCGTCGTCCTCGTTGTTGATCGGCAGCTCCGCTTCACTCCAAAACGACCAGCGAAGTGCGTTCGTCGGGTCACGCTAATCGCTTCTTCGTCGTCAAACGGATCGAATCGAGATGTTCTCTGCCGTGAAGCGTCTGCGGTTCCGCGACAAGGAGAACTTCATCAACTATGTGAAGATCGAGATCCAGCTCCTGCTGAAGGAGTGGAAGATCATCCTGCCGTGCGTCATCATGCAGTGTACGTTGGGTGTCGCGTTGCGAGGGCCGTAACTGCCTCGTGGTGTGACTACGTGTGCTTATCGTATCACCACCTGTGTCCGTGTCGTTACTCTTGTGCGCCTTGAAACACGCAGACGTCCATGCCATCTTCCACAACCTGGCGTACTACATCCAAGGCCACTACCTGTCCACCGAGCAGCGCTTTACGCTGTATGACCTGGGCTACGAGCTGATGCCGGAGATTTAGTGAGTAAACGCCTTCGCTATTGCGTGCTGTCGCACAGTGTGGTAGTCCTGATTCCGATGCGATTGCTGACTTCTTCTCTCGTATTTGACGTGTACTTTTAGCGGAACTGCCGCGTCGATCTCTGACGTCCTGGTGTTCGCGGCCGTCTTCGCCCCAGCCATCATCCTGATCCTTACGATCCCGCTCTTCCGTCAGGACCCGGAGCGCCCGCGCTACATTGTGATCGTGTTGAAGCGCGTGCTGCTGCAGCTGAGTATCTGTTTGGTCTTCCGCATCATCTCGTTCCTGGTGACGGCGCTCCCGTCCCCAGCCGCCCATTGCGAGCTGAACTTCAACGCCACGTGTCTGGCCGAGCAGCCGGACGACCCGGTTCCCTGTGTGGTCGACAACCCGGATTTCAACCCGCCCAGCGTCGGCGAGTGGTTCACGAACATGGACTCGCTCAACGGCTGCGGTGATCTCATGTTCAGCTCGCACACGATCTACACGATGTCGCTCATCCTGACGATCTGGAAGTACTGGCCCAACAAGTACGGGATCACCATCATGATTTGCGTGCAGATCGCGATCGCCTTCCTCATCGTGGCCTCGCGCAAGCACTACACGCTGGATGTGTTCTCGGCGCTGTACATCGTGCCGCTCTTCTGGGTCACGCTGGAGGCCTATCACAAGGACATCAACAGCAAAGACACGCAAGTCACGGTCAAAACCATCTACGACTTCTATGGTCTGGACGTCTCGAGCGACGTGAATTGGAGCGCCGCGCCGCTGGACTCCAGTCAGACAACGCCGACGGCTGTGCCGCTCAACTCGGTGCAGGTGGCCTTGACGGAGGACGAAAGCTTGAGTGGCGAACGATCGGATCCCGACAACGCCACGACGAACTTCCAGCGGAAAAACTCCGTGTAAAGGTTAGATGCGGCTTCTTCATACGCATATCGGAGAGACTGACTGCATCTGTGCAGAATTGGCCGAAGAACACGATCACTTTTGAACTGGTTGGCTGGCTGGCTCGAAGGTGCATGCATTCCATTCTCCCACTTTTGATTGATAGATGAATTTGCTCGCTTATTGTTTTCTTCCTTTGGCGCGTGCTTGCTGGTCAAATGTGCTAGGTCGCTCAAGCGTAGTACGCGCTGAGCTGCGAGAGAATGCCCATGTCCGACAGATCGTCGGAGCAAATGCTGGAGAAATCGCTGTGTTGAGACCACCAAAGCGGCGACTCGATCTCCGTCTCAGTCCCTTGGCCACTCTGCATTTGTTCGTCGACACCTCCCCAATGTATCTCCGTCACGCCGCTATCAGCGAGAACCTTATCGTGAAAAGCCAGGATGGCGTCGAGCGGATCAGCATACGAACTTGGATCGGCGACGCATGGTGACAGGATGCTCGGTGCCACAGTGACTTGCCAGTACTCGGTGTGTGAGGTCGGATCCGGGAATGTTACGCGCACTTCGAGGGGGTTCAAGGCTGAATTATACGCGACATTGGGCATCGCTAGGTCTTCGTCACTCCTGGGTGGCGGCGTCACTGGGACTTGAATCTGCTGAATCTTGCTGGGGTTCCCGCGAACGAAGCCGTCGTGGTGATAGATCGTGTACGCCGAGTCCAGTTTCTCTCTGCAAACGAAGTTCAATTCTTCAAGCACTTGATGGAGAGAGGAACTTCGTAGCCCCAACTGTGTCTCGATCTTCTGTTCTCCTTCGCTGTGGATAATAAACTGCGTGCCGTCACTGATCCACGAGATAGGGTCGTTCTCAGTGCTCTGTTCCAGGAGGCCATGCAGCTTCTCCAGAAACGAATGCCAGTCGTTGCATCCGCGACTGTGTTCTGTTCGAACGCAGTCTCCGTGTCTTCTTAGCAACAGAGCCCCCATGCTTGCGATATCGACTGAAACGTGCAACGAGAAGCGCATGGTAGCCATTTCGAACCGTGATGCAATTGCTTCATGGGTCTGGTGTTGTGTTCTACTGACGTACAAGCAATAGGCGACGAAAATTCGCATCACGTTGTCAGTAAAGACCCGAGCTTTGCAACCGTCAAATCGCCTCTTACCTTCCAGATCACATCCGTCCATGTCTACGCATTCAATGATGGTCAGACCCAAGTTGACACCATTCAAGGAGCAGCACCAACTGCAACCAATCTCTAAAAAAAATCGACGATCCGCCTCCACATCTGCGGTCCGCCAAACGTACTGCTTGCTTCGCGCGACCGCCGCACCATCTTCTGCCTGGTGGTGCTTCTGCTGGTCTCTTGGTCTCTTGGTCAATTGCGCATTGCGCGCACGTCGACTTCAACTTCAACCTCCAAAAGCACTTCAATCCACGAAACGAAGGCACAATTCAACAAATGAATTGACGACAGTAAGTTGACGTCGTCCGTGCGCAAGTTCAACTTCCTTGTGTCAGTCAGTTTGAATTACCCACGGGCGGGACGCCATCCCGCCATCCCGCAATCCCGCAATTCGGATGAGTCGCGAAGACCCCGTCGACGCAGCCCATGCAGCCCATGCAGCCCATGCAGCCCCGGTTGTCCTGGTGACGATCCCAGCGTCCAACTACGTGGAGAAGGCGCGGTGGGCGCTGCGATTCGCGGGCGTCCCGTTCATTGAGGAGAAGTGGGCGCCGCTGTTCGTGTATTTGTCCACGATGCCCAAGGGCGGCAAGAGCGTGCCTTTGCTAGTCCTGCCTTCGCCTTCCAAGGTGGCTCTCACCGACAGCACCGATATCATGGCCTTCTGTGCGCGTACGATGCCGGAGCTGTATGCTAACGAGGATGCCAAGCGACTGGAGACGCTGTACGACTCGAAACTCGGTCCACATGCGCGTCGATGCGGTACGACATCGCTGTCACATGATGTATTACTGGAGTCTCTTGTGCTGATCGAGTTGCTATCTGTGTGTGTGTGTGTGTGTGTGTGTGTGTGTGTGATGCAGCCTACTTCACTTTGTTTCAGAATGCGGAAGCGGCGAAGAAGATCCTAGTGGGTCCAATCGAAGGATTTGTGCAGTACTACTTGGCGTGGCTGTGCTTCCCGGTGCTCAAGGCCTTGCTACTTCGGGCGCTGAACGTCAACGAGCAGTCGGCGGAGCGGTCGTGGGCCAAGTTGGAGCAGCTGCTGGGCGAGGCGGAGCAGCGGTTGGGCGATGGTCCCGTTGGCAGTCACTTCCTTGCCGGTAACTCCTTCTCGGCGGCGGACATCTCGCTGTGCGCGCATCTATCGCTGCTGCTCTTTCCGCCGGAGCATGAGTACATTGGACCCTATATGTCGGTGGATCAAATCCAGAGCCCCGTCTTCCGGGATAGACTCGAAAAGCTCCGGCGCTCCAAGATCGGCCAGTACGTGCTCTGGTGCTACCAGAACAAGCGACCGGCAACAGCGATCAAGGCCAGACTGTGATCCAAACCCAACATATCGTGCGTTTCATGTATGGCAAGCGACTACGCGAGTAAGTGCATTCATCACCAGCCATTTTGCCTCCCCAGTTCGACACATGCGGATAGGATATCACTGAATATGCACTAAAAGCTCGGGTGGTCAATGACCTTGTGGATGTTGCATTCATTTTCAAGCAGAAAAGCCGTCTCTCGTCATATCCTTGTGATTTCCACCCAACACGCGTCAATTTCGCCCTGCAAATCCAATTGTTTCATGCAGTGCAATTATTGACTATTGCGCGAGCGATGGAGTGCAACCTGGAGCCCCTGCCGGAGATACCGGCAGTTCACATCGAAGGCCAGGCCTTGCTGGAAGGCTCGACTGGCCTCCGCGAAGCGCCCAAGCCCGCAGAGTGCGTAACCTTTGCGGAAGTATCCCTAGCATGGCAAGCAAAACGAGTTAGCTCTGTGGATAGTGCCCACCTAAGCTTGGGCTGCCGTTGAACTTACCACGGTGGCTTTCGGGTCCAGTTGAATGACCTGCTCGGCATCTTGCAGCGCCTCTGGAAATCTACCCACCGCTGCCAATAGCGTGGAGCGCCTCGTATACATGATGGCCATGGTCTTTTGCGGTTCGATCTTCAAGCGGATGATCTTGTTGTACTGATCCAGCATCTCCAGCATGTCGCGAAGCGGGCGTGCCGTCGGAGCATCGAGTGCCAGTTGATATGGGGAGAAGCAGGGTGTCGCGTTGGATTCTGATAGACTCGTAGATACGACGACACCTGTGGAAGATCGGGCCGTCGTCTTGGAAAATAGCGATGGAAGCAGGGGGATCTCGGCATCATTGGTGAAGTTGTGCTGCTTCCTCAAGGCGCTCGTACTCTTGGAGGCTCGCAGAAGCACCGACTCCAGTTCTTCATTCGCTACAGCAGTCGCCTTTCCTGTTTGCAGCTTTGTCGAAGGAAGCGTGGCCAGTGATCTGGCATGCGGTGAGTATTGTCCCGACGGCGATAGCGGGGAGTCCGGCGGTTGCCCAGCCTTCTGTGTGACCCCGAGCGGTTCAGGATACGGCCGGGAATTGCGAAGCGTCAGCTTGTGTGCTCCGCACCCCATCTCATTGTACCGCCCCTTCTTCGTGGTGACGAGGCAAGTGCATTCGAGAGAAGCAGGAGGTGCGGATGACTTGGTGGGTGAACTGGAGGCTGGACGGTGACTGATCGACAGACTCGCACGGAATTCATCCAGAAGAGCATCACGCGGCAGCTCTTCAATTGCCTCCTCGCTGCTATTGAGAGGAAGGCCAGAGCTCTCTGAAGTGGCGTCTCCCACAGCCATCGCCAGGCAACGGGCGATGCGCAAAGATGTGAACCTCACTGTGAAGCGCTTCGGGATGCTGAGTGCACGCTTATTCATCGCTTCTTATTGCTATAATTAGAGCCTCGAGACTGGGCCTACCAGAACCTCCATGTTGTCCCGAGAGACCTCGCTTCGCAGCGTTGGCGTCTCGTTCTCACGTTGCTCCCGCTGCGAATACTGGGCTCACCGAACAGTGTCCAGCAGAGCTGGTCGTCTTCTTCGGTCCACAGCAAATCGTGGTCTTGCGGATCCTTCGGCGAGTTGACTATCGGCGACGACGATATCCCACGCAGTTCGCCGAAAATCTTGTGAATGTGGATCGAGGTACTCTCCAGCGCCGTCCAAACCGGCACCAGCACATCCGCCATGATGGTAACGCGTGATGCGACGTGAGGTTGGTCTTGAACATCGAGACCGTCAAGACTTGCATCCTCGCCATCTTCATCGTCCCAATCACCGTCGGTTGCAGTTGTCGCAGTGCTGTCGAGCAACAGCATTCTTTTCAAAGCTGTAAATACCGTGTTGGATTTTCGGACACGTTCACTTAACTTTTGCTTGTTGGAAGCAGTCAAGCGTGTCGCCATGCGACGGGTGGGCGGCAATGTTCGCGGTGACTGTAGCGGATGAATGTCTGAAACATCGTGCTGTTGAACTCGAGTCGTCGGTCGCGAGGCACAATCATCACATACAGTACTAGGCGAAGGCGCAGACAGCACTCTATCTTTGCTCTGCAGCGTCGAGAGACCACGCGATCTCCGCGTCGACATCCTCGCATTTGACTGCATGGGCGGCCTTCTCGCTGGGTGATCCCCCGCAGGAGGGGCAATAGCGCTGGAGTCGTCAGGACTGCGGTGGATAAATACTACAGGGACCACCACCGCTGTCCTTGACTTGGGCTCATTCAATCGCCGCAGCTTCGTTGGAGCACACCGCTCGTCTGGGGGTAATTGGGACTCCAAAGCCAAAACGTGGTCATTGCCCAATCGGTTTCTCTTTCCATGAAGTTGACGCGGAGAGATGTCAATGGGTTTTGCAACCTTTGTCGGTCGAGGCGGCGTGGAA
Source organism: Nothophytophthora sp. Chile5 (assembly GCA_001712635.2). Classification (NCBI taxonomy): domain Eukaryota; phylum Oomycota; class Peronosporomycetes; order Peronosporales; family Peronosporaceae; genus Nothophytophthora; species Nothophytophthora sp. Chile5. The sequence continues at coordinate 30,755 of MBAC02008513.1, forward strand.
TCTGCTGTTGAATTGGTGCGTAAACTCCTCGCTTCGAGCCGATCGCCGTGAATTTCAGGTGCTTCAAGCACCGTCCAGATGCCAGTTCGTTCTTCATGTCCACCGTCCGTCACGGCACAAACACGTTGAAGCCTTGGACTCCCGTGCGACTGCAGCTCTTGAACAAGACGCAGCACACGGACCGCCAATCCGTCGTAGGCAGGCACATGGTGAAAGCAGTAGAGCTCCTTTGCCTCGACCCCGGGTGAGAGTTTCAGGCCGGCAGCGAGCAGACGCTGCCACTCCTTGTCCGTCAGGATGCGGAACCCATCGACAAATCCACCTGCATCCGAAGGCCACACAGCGATGCAAGGCTCGTCACCGCCGACTTCAGTCGCAGCTGCAGCGTTCAGCGCCTCGGCGATCGCTTGACACGCCCGCGTCAGTTCGGGCGACTCCTCCATGTCGTTCTTTTTGTCGAGGCGTCGCCGCTTGTTGTTGAAGCCTCACAGTCTATAAGGAGTGCAGTGCTCGGCCTTGACAAAGCACATGTACTGGTATAAATAGCTCGCACTTCAACTTACAAACGTTTCTTGGAAAAGCAGTGAATACCTTCTGATTGGCTAATATACTTCTTGCGCTTTCCCATGTTGGACAAGTTGTATACGTAGTATACACGCATTCAATTGCAATATGAAATACTGGAGTTTTCTTAGCGAGACCATCATTCTCTTCATTTGCGCGGGCAACAAATGGCGGCAAGCTCGCACTCCCGCCATTGTGCGAAGGAACAGAAAGCAAGTGACCAAGCGCGCGCGGAAGCCATCGCCCAGGCTTTCTTGTCGACGGGAATGGATCATCTGGCGGGCTCCACGGCGCCGTTACTGCCCACGAACACCGAGCAGCAGCAGCAGGAGGACAGCTTCGTGTCTTCTCTGCAGTGCAGCGCCGACCCCAACGCCTTCGTGGGTTTCCACGTGGCGTCTACGGCAGATGAAGCTGTTGCGGACCTCACCGGCGGATTTCAGCACGATGAAGATACGCAGGCGGAGGTGAGGGGCTCCGGGACAGGACGTATGCGGCTGGTACTGGACTTGGACGCGACTACGAGCGACGTGACGCGCGGCGGCTTTGGCGGCTTCCGTCCTGTGAGCGTATCGGTGTCACAATTAAGTCCGAGTGACAGTCAGTCGCACGGGGGGAATTCGTACAGCGAGCTGTTCGCGGTGGACACGCAGGATGACGCGACGACGATGATGCCCATTGCTTCAAGCAGTCAAGAGGCGCTACGAGTCAGCAGTCGAGCCACAGAATGGAAGGACCGACCAATCCATCACCGTCGGAAACCGATTGCTTCACCTTTTAAAAGGAGGAGAGCGGAGGATGACGACGCGAATTCAAGAACGGGAGGCAGGACCCCAAGTCCGCCGCCCACATTGCTGGTATCGATGGAGAAGGCGCGGCTCGCGAAGAGGAAACAAGTGAGTGGCGTTTCCTATGGAGTGCACAGCTCTACAGGATCGAAGGACGTCTCTAAAGCACGGGATGGAGGAAGGGATACGCCGCAGACCAAAGAGGCTGGACGAAAGGGAGGTGTCGTCGTACGACTCGTACCAGGTGCAGCATTGGTGGCTCGACAGGACAGTTCGCAGACTTGTGATTCGAGTGAGCCACCTCTTCAAGACATCATTGCTCGCACGTATAGCAACGGCAACTCGCTGCTAGGAGCTAGTGCTTTCTCGGAGTACAGCGAAGATCTCGCTCCCCAGTTGCTTCAAGTGGCATCCACAGACGGGCCGACGACCTCCGAAGAACACAAAGGTGAGGAAGATGCGCGAAACGTTGGGGGTGAGACGCCGTTGGGAAGTAACCGAGAGGTGGATGATGAGGACGCGATTGAGTGCACGCAGACGCTTGAGGACGAGTGTGACCCTCGCGGTGACGGCAGGAAGATGGATGGCGTTACTGTGACGACGCCATACTACCACAGTGATAGTGTGACGAACGATGAAGCGGAAACTGAAGTTTTCGTGTTCTCTGATACGGGCACGGTGCCTTATGGAGAAAACTCGACGTTCGACGATGGCGACAAAGCGGCAAATTCCAGTATTTCCAGAGGCGATGTCACTACACCAGTTGTCCAGAGGCATGTAGAGAATGCGAGTTCGAACGAGCAAGACGACGATGAGGGCGAGGTCGTATCTACCCAGCCTAGTGAATTCCGCGATGAAGCTGCGGCGTCTCAACCCCTCGGCAAAGCGCCGTCTCCTCCTGGTCAAAATGCTGTGAGAAGGGCCGACAAAGCTTCGACGCAAAGGCAGCAAGTTGCGACTGATTCCCAGGCCAAAGCGATTCGCAACCTTGAGTTTTCCTTCGCGCTGCCCGAGTCCCAAGGAACTGAATCGCAACGTGGTGAGAGTCTCTCGGATGCGAGGCTGCTGGCTTCGAAAACGCTGAGCAGCCTCTCGAAAAGCGCCATAATGGACCCATTTGAGTCTTCGATCAGCCCCGTGTGGCCGCCAACAGCAGAAAACGACCACTCTGCGGACAGCAACCTGCCGGTCACAAAGGTGTTGAGCACGAAAAGAAAAGAGTTTTCTTCTCCCTTGCCTGAACTGCCGACTGGGAAGAAGCAGAAGAGTCTGGCCCGATCCGAGCAATCTCCACATTCAGTCAAGGCCACTCCGAGGGCGATAAGGAAGCACAAGGAGTTCTTCTCTCCCGACAGCAGCTTCTCTTCGAAAGACTCGGAGGAGTTCGACCTGCTAACTCCACGACCTCCAGTGCGGCGCAGTACCAGATCGTCGCAATCCACACCTTCATCGACCCCGACAGTCCGTACACGCGCGAAGCTGTTGTCTCCTCTTCCGTCGAATCGGGCCTACGCTTCACGTTCCCGAACGATCTTCACGTTCAAGTTCCAGTTTTGCTTGACCGGCTTTGTGAAAAGCGGCGAGACTAGTTTGGTGGAGCTCATTGAAGAGCACGGAGGGAAAGTCGCCGACCGGTTTCAGGATGTGCTGTACAAAAACAACCCCAAGGCGGTGGTGATTGCAACGCCCGTGTCGTGGCGCAAGCGGAAATTCATGCAAGCCATTGCGTGTGGCATCCCCGTCGTTCATCCCGAGTGGCTACATGCCTGTATTAAAGCTGGGAGCGCGATCCCCTTCGAGGGGTATCACGTTCCGTCGGGTTACTCCGTAACCACGCGGAAATTCGAGTGCCATCCCCCAAGAGAGGTAAGGCGAACACCATTGCTGGAGGCTGTATTGGTGATGATCTAACTTGTATTGACGTGGCATGCTATTGTGTTCACGTGTTCACATAGCTGAACATCTTTGCCGGACGTTCTTTTGGGATTGTCAGCGATGGCACCCAAATTTCGAAAGCGGAGGCCAAGGAAAAGGCCAATTTGCTGGCGTTTATATTGTGGGCATGTGGGGCGGATGCCGTGTGTGAGGTGGGTCTGCATTGGCTTTGGTTCAAATGGCAGCACGCAGCCGATCGAGCTGACATCTGCTGTCTGTAGAATCTGACCATCAAGAGCGACTCTGAAGTGGACATCGTGCTCTGTGAAGAGTATACAAAGGTACGCCACTGGTATTTACACGCCGAATGAGCGTTCAGTGATCTTGTGATCACCTTACTCATATGCTCTTGTTGTGTATTCCGAATGTTCAGACAAGTCAGTATTATAAAAAGAAGCGCAACCTCCCGGTCAAAGACTTCCAGTGGGTCACGGAGTGCATGATTCTCCAGGTATCTAATTTCATTGTACCCATTTGCAGTTCATCGTCTCCAGTGGATCAGACTAACCCAAGCCGTGCACTTCTACTGCCTCTTTTGCAGCGTTTTCTGGACCCCGAAGAGCCGACTTTCGAGCCTCAGCGTATGGGGCGCGAAGATGTCACCGCAGCGAGTGCTGAGATTGGCGACAGTGACCAGTACGTTCATGAGATACTTTGCTGCTCCCGTTGTGCCTGATATTTCTGCCGACTAATTAATCGGGTGGTTTGCGTTGTGCTTCGTGTATCCGCTAGGACAACGCTGAAGCTATACACGGGGGAGCTGGTGCTCGCAGACTTCTCGGGCAGTGAAATCGACCACTTCCTGCTCTTCAACGTGTGCGAGATCCTCAGCATTCATGTGGTCGGCCACAATGACGGCGGCTCACAGACAAAAAGAAGAGGCAGCGAGGGAAGCGTGGTTGTGCTTCGCGTAGGCATTTCAAAACGGTACGACACAACGATTCCTATTTGGAACCATGGGAACGGCAACACGGATCAGTGTTCTACGGTTCTGACGATTGCTATTGGTCTTGTTGGCACCATCTTTGTGCATATCGAGCAGGTTGCCGTATTCCGCCGGCCTTTCCAAGACTCACAGCCGAGTGCTGGACATCCCAGCGTCGCAAGTCAAGAGAAGGGTGGTGGCGGTCTCCAAGGAGGACTTTGACACTCTCGCGTATCGAGACGAGAGCATTTTCTACTTTGACGAGTTCGTCGATGAGAAGAAATTCAAGAGTGGCAAAAAGGAGAAGTGGCTGACGCAGTAAGGTGGTTAAGACTCGTGCTGGAGAGCGTTGTCATGGCCAAAACGCACGCTCCTGGCCTCTATTTCGAACCACCGCAGTATTCTGGGCAACTGTCTTAAGCACGCGCGTCCTGTTCGTCGAGGTTCATTCGGTTGGGGATGAACAAATGAAGCCATGGCTACGATTGCAGACCACGAAGGACAACAATCCGTCAGACTCCAGACGAGCCAACGAGAAAAGACAAGCTCTACCCACGGCCGCCCTCTGTTTCGCTAGACGCACGAGATGCCTCACCTTTCGCATGGGGTCCAGTCCAGCATCGGAGAAAATCGTCTGCTCAAGAGAGGGGAAGAGTGGTGAGGTGAGATCATACTCACGGTCTCATCGACTCTAACGTTCGGCTTTACCTGCCACGATATGATGCCCAGATGTGTGATCATCATGCGGTAGTAATTGGTGAACGTCTCGGCCAGAAAGCTCCATTTGCCGCGCAAGTCGCGAAACCAGATCTGCGGACCTTCTACTCGACACGGACTGCATTAGTGTCCACAGTTCATGAACAGAGATCGCGTTCAACGAGCGTACCGTCGAAATAAATGAGAACGACGCTGCCGTATTTTGGAGACGCCTCGAGTGAGAAGCCCACGAGTTCCTTGCTGCTGAGCTGGAGCCTCGAACACAAGGCAAGTCAACGAACGATGCAAGCGTGAATTACGGTGGAAATGTGGATGGACAATGAGATCACGGTTAGTGGAAGGGAATCTGTCGCACGCTTTCCGCCTTAAGTCGAGATTGGTCCGCTGGACGACAGAGTGAAGATAGCTCTTTGACCGAGACGCGCTGCAAGTCTTGGACCGAATTCAAGAGGAAATGACCCACCAGCGTCGCATGCTCTTAACGCACCCGCCGAACCAGACGAAGCAATAGTCAATGGACAAACTCCCGCCTCGTGCACAGGTAAGGAAAAGCATGATCTTCGCACCACGGAAGGGGGCAAACCACTTGACAGACATGCCGTTCGTGATCATGTAGAACCGCTTCAGGTCGTCGGGCAGCATATACGGAGAGTTTTTCTAGCGAAAACGCCACGATAGAGACCCAGACTAGTCAAGGGAGCCGCCTGTGCGAGCTAGCAACCGTTCCACCTGACGTACTTGCTCCCATAGCGCCAGCTCCACCGGAGTTGCTTCGACGAGCGACTTGAACTCGACGCTTGCCACGCGCTCGTGCGCCTGCAGATAAGAAAACACGCCCAGCGAGATCGCGTCGAGGTGCAGCATGGCCGTCGAAGGCCCCCGCTTCAATGTCGTTGCTTGGGAAGGAACGAACAGGCGCCACACAACGGGTTGTGATATCGCCTCCAGTTCTTGTTATTTATGATGACAATAGAAGTTGCGACGACGATTCGTCCTCCCGTCGCCCACCATGAGTCCGAGAACACTACGTGCGGAGAAGACAGACAGTCTCCGGATCACATGAGTGAGCACTGTTCTTGGTCAGGCATGCCACCAACTGAGCCAAAACAACAGCAACAGACAGATTGAGCAATGTGAGCACAACGTTGGGACCAGCAGCGACCAAGAAAGCGCCACATCAGCAATGGAACTTACGGGGCATGCCGGGCATTCCAGCCATACCGGGGAACATCCCAGCGCCCTATAGCAAGCAAGGAGCACGGTGACATCATGATCAGAATCCTTCCATTCATACAGGAGGGGAGTCTCGCAAGGCCTCGAACCATGTTGGGCATGATGGGCATTCCTTCGTCATCGAACTGCAAGCCTGCGTCGAACGATCACACATACTCAAGGTTAGTTCCCACCCACCACCCTCTTAGGCACAGTATACCCGCTGGTAAGAGACCCCATAGTCTAACGTTACCTGGCGCCAGGTCCTTCACGATCTCCGAGGGCGGTTGGCCGGTCTCCTGCATCTCCTGCATCAGTTCCGACAGTCGCGCGAAGTTGTCGGGCTCCGACTCGTACATGGCGACGATCTGCTGGAAATACTGGTACTGCTTGCCGTATCTACGCACCACCCATCTCAACGTCAGCAAGCAGACTGACAGAACGAAGCACTCGACCTGTTGTCGACTGCAAACGCACCGCTCGTAGTCTTCTTTGGAAAGCATCGACTCCTTCTCAGCCAGCCACTCGGGATACTAGGAACGCACACAACAAAAGCACTCGATTACCCCATTGAACCGACCATTTCGCCATTAAAACGGGACAATCGCTGTTTGATTTTGAACGTACCCGCTCGCAGATCTGCTTCATGGGGTCGTACATGACGTCTTTCGACAGCAATTGCTGCATCATCCCATCCACCAAGTCCTGGAAGTCGCTCTAGCCACGGAAAGGATCGTAATATGCGATCGTTAACCCACCCACCCACTCAATTCCAGCGGGATTTAACCACAGCTCCGCACCTTTTCGCCCATTTCTTCGAACTTCTTCATCATCTCCGACATCATTTCTTCTCCCATGTTCTCCACCTGCGCCGTGCCCATGCCTTCCATGTCTTCCGCCGCCTTCGCCATGTTCTGCAACATCGTCAGCCATAAAAAAAACGTTAGTTGTCGCCTAAAAGGGAGGCACATGCGTGGTAACTCGCACCTGCAGCGTCTTGGCCACGCCGGCGTTGACGTCGTCCGTCTCGTCGGGTGTTGTGTCGGTTTTCAACGAGCCCAGTAACTGCTCAATATTCTCGCCATCCGCTACATGAACACACCAGATCCACGGTTAATCCACTGATCCATCCACGGTTTTCGTCAACGCTTAGGGAGATCCGCATGAACTCGTACCATCGGTGCCGAGCTCCCGGAACGCCTGCTCCAACACCTGCTGGAACTCTGGGTTCTGCGCATCTTCCAGAAACTTGTTCATGTTCTGCAGGGCACACAAGAGCAGGTAGATCGCGTTCCGTCAGGCTGGAAACCTCGTCAACCGATCAGCCAACGCTACAGACAGCGGTAGCTCCTACCTCTTGCAACCGGTTGGCCTCGTTGTCCTCCGTAGCCGACGTGGTCGCGGCCGCCTCCGTCTGGACGCTCGCGATCTCTAAGGGAGGCGCGGTGCTGCTGCTGTTTACCTCATCGGCAAAGTCATCGAGCGCATCTAGCAACATTCACAGCCCCAGGATTGTCAGAGCTCGCTACTTGGACGCGTATCGGAGCCACAACGGCACGATAAGCGCCGCTGCTGCGCCGAAAGCGAGGTCGCCTCACCTTCCAGAAGGTCATCCAGGTCGATCTCCTCCTCCTCGTGTGTAGCCTCCGCCTTGCTGCTCATCGCTGCCGCCTTCTTCCGGTTCGGCCGCTTTGATTGATCTGCTGGTGTTTTGCTGCCTGTTTGCCTGACGCATTGCAAATGCATACCGGTATTTAGCCGGTAAACCGAGATACCGCTTGAACTACCGCTGCTGGCGCCGAGTGGTTGACATGACGATACAACGTTGAAGTGTGTGTGGGAAATCTACTGGGTTTTGTTAATCAACTTCAGTCGTGGGTCGTCGATGACGCACACGCTCGGCAGCAGCTACGATGTGACGCGGCAATGACGCAGCGTACGTGGCCATTGCCGAGGTTGCCGTGGTGACGAGAGCGCAGTGCAATGCAGTAAGTCATCATGTTGACGGACGCAATGACCGGGAAACAGACAGAGAGCAAGGCGTACCTTGCTCTTGAATAGGTACTCGCGCAGAACTGCCACCAGCGCCGAGACGACCACCATGATGCAGTAGTACTGCATTTCTCGACACAAACGCATGCATAACCAGTTATAACCACCACGAATCCCTGGACAATGGCTACCAGGCAGCTTCTTCACCTGCATCCACGCGGTTTTCAGGACTTCAGGCCATTGAGGTCGGTAGCTGCAAAGCACGGACGATTGAGTCAGCATTTTACAGCGATAGCAGCGACCAAAGACAGCGTCCTGGCGCTTACATGACGTCGATGGGGTTGATCCGGATGTTCAGCTGCGTCTGGAACTGCCGCAGATCGGTGGAGAGGGCTTGCTGGCCGACGTCCGACGTCCAGATTGGATACGGAGCGTAGAAGTTGGCGGTATCTGTGCTCTCAACGCCAAACTGAAGCTGTGAGCCTGTGACCAAACGTCTCTGTCGAACAATCAGCAATACTTACAATCGCGCGTCCTGTATCGCTTGACAATGGACTGTAGTTGCAGATCTTGCGGGGACTGGACACTCGACAGGTTCACGATAGGCGAAGCAACGTAGGGACGTTGCATGCTATTTCATATCGTCGTAGATCGTTTGCAATTGTCAGAATACCAGCACAAACGTCAGTCGGAGGCGAAAACAACACGAACCTGTCGGTGATTTCGAGCGGCTGTCGCAGTTGCAAGTCAAGATCACCGTCCATAGCCAGCGCTTCCCCGGCGAAGGGACTCGAGTGCATCCCCACCGCCAATACGTCCATGTTAAGCTGCGCGTAGCTCTGGAACCGCACAGTACGTGACAACGTTACAGCAACGCAAGCGGTTCTCTAGATAAGAGAATGATGGAATAGCACGCACCTGTAGCGTGTAGTTGAGCACGATGAGCACGGTGGCTTGTCGGATCGTTTCGTTAAGTCGCAGTGGCGTGACGATCTCGACATGGAGGGATTCTGCGAGCCCGTCCATGTTTGGGTCCCTGCGGTAGGCCTTCACCAGCAAGGGGAATCAACCACACGCTGCTACACTAGAAACGACACACGCCAATCTTCCGAACATACCTTTACTTGGGAAGCTCGCATGCTTACTGAAGGAAACAGCTGCTGAATCCGAGGCGGGAAGGTGGAGTGCACGAGGGTGAGAGGCTGCTTCGCATCGCCCACTCCTTGCTCGCCTTCTAGAATGCTGAGTAGCTGGTACGTGGACTCCACTACAGGCTGCTCTCTGTAGGAATTCACTCGCAGCGCAAAGTCTGGCATCGTATGACAGCACGAGTACACGTTGATATGGATGCATATCATGGAGTTGTGCACGTATTAAAGAGCACAGACCTCGCGAGCCCTGTGCAAGGAGCAGAGGCAGAACTGCCACTAGGAGCCACAGGAGCCCCACTACTAGGTGTGGCAGAGAGAACGCGCCGCTGTAGTAGCGCCGCTGCACGTTGGAGCAATGGCACGTGGCTCGCATATTCGGTTGGTGAATGCGTCCATCTCTTCAAGATACGGCACGACACACGGAAATGCGTACACTTAATCAGGAGGTCTGTGCACCCATTACTGTATAGACCCAATGCTACCAGCAGCACCTATGCAAGTACTCGCGCGAAACCCTCTCTCGAATAAGTGATTTTGTCCTACTTTAGTGTGGCAACGAACCCTGCACGACACGCCACCCGCACCACCCGCATTTCCCAAAGTGCGACACGCAGCCACACTACTTTCGGCCAGCCAACCTGTTCCGGCTCGACAAGTCGGTCGATGCTTCTCTGTTGATGGTCGAGCGCTACACATGCGCAATCGCACAGTAAAGCTCAAGCTCAGCCAATTCTCCAGCCCTCGCGATGATCACGGCGTCCGTGGGCGTGGACTCCAGCCTGTTGCTGGAGCCGGCGCGTGAGCTGCTCTTCCCTCTCCCGGACTCCAGCACGTCTCGGCGCGCGCGGACCTGCCTGACGCTCACGAACCTGTCTCCGCTCAACGACGTGGTCTTCCGCGTGCGCACGCGCAATCCGGACGCCTTCACGGTGCGTCCCACGCACGGGCTGCTGGCACCCGGAGCCAGCGCGCAAGTGGTGCTAACAGCGGCGGCCAAGACCTGCGAGCGCCTAGGCGCCATGGACCCGCGCGATCTGGTGTCGCGTCAATCATCGGAGCTTTTCGTGGTGCAGAGCATGGAACGCGAAGCGGACATGCGCATTGCGGAACGACTGGACGCCGAGTCCAGCTCCTCGTTACGCGCATTCTGGAAGAAAGTGCCGCGCGAAGTGATCACGGAGAACAAGATGGTGTGTCGCTTCACGGCGCGAGCGCCCGGCGCCCCGTCGTTCCTGTCGGTGACGGAAGAGAGCAGAAGGACACGTAACTCACGCAGCAGCAGCAGTAGCAGCAGCAGCTCACAGGATTTCCGCGCAAGTCGCAGTAGAAGCAGTGAACGGCAGCCTGGTGACCTCTTCAGTAGCCGCTTGCTGTCCGCAGAGACCTTGCGCGAGCAGCGTCGTAGTCGGGAGTTGTCGTTCGCCAGCGATACCAGCAGCAGTTTCCACACAACAAGAGAAGGCTCAATGATGGAGAGACAGTCGGATTCGCGGATGTCGGCGTCCTCTAATTGGACGGCGCTGTCCAGTGTGAGCCCGTCCACGAAGCTACGCGATAGCGTATTGACCAGCATCAGCGTCGGCGACAGCTCCGTTAGTGATACGATGCTGTCAGTGGAGACGTCAGACTCCACGGACACGACGGCGGAAGAGGCCTCGCATGAAGCAGGGCCGCTGTTGTTTAGCGTGCAGCCGAGCGACATGCTGTCGTTCAATGTGAAGCCCGGGCCGCGCTTCTGGGGCCACAGCTCGTTCTTCGTGATGAACGCCAGCCAAACCGACTGCCTCACCTTCAAAGTGCGAACATCCAACCAATCGGGATACGTCGTGAAGCCCACGCGAGGCCTCGTGTCTACGACGAACGCCCAGCAAGTGGACGTGTCGCTGTGTGCACCACGTGAAGGAAACACTCTCGATGTCGCCAGGCGCGAGGCAAAAGACGCGTTCCTCATCGAAGTCGCCGGCATTTCGCGAGAGAAGTACAACGATCTGATGGAGCTGGATGATCGTCATCGCGCTCGTGAACTCGGTTCGCTGTGGTCTCTCATGGCGCCGAGCGATCGCCAGTCCACGATGCTCACGGTTGAACTGAAGACGGAGGGAAGTGAGAGCGATAGCAAGAGCGGCGAAAGCTCTGGCAGAGCAGACACGGAGGCTCGAAGTCGTAGCAGTACTGCTACATCGGTTCGTGAACCTGAAGGTCAAGGACAGAGCTTGGAAGCCGTTGTCCAGGGACTGCGGAAGCTCTCGACTGTCACGGCCAATGAACTGGTCGAGAACCAACAAGAGGAGGAGAAGCCGGCCACTGCGAGTTCGGATTCGGATGAGTCGGGATTCACCGTGTCTCCCTCGGCGGAGGATAACGACAGTGATACCAGTAGCAGCAATGGCTACGAGGACGACGTCGCGTCTCAGGATCCTCGCTATTCCGCGGTGATTGTCGTGTCCGCCGACCGGATGGACACCGTGGACTTCTCGAATCCCGAAGTCTCCTTCTTTATTTAGCGAAGTACTCGCGTGCACTGCAGCATAAATGCATTAGAAAGCGACCACGCAGGCTCTCGTCGGAGCCTGCGCCGCCTGAAAAGCCAGGAATGTCGATGAGCGGCTCGGAAGAATCCACCAATCCGTGAAAGCAATCGATAAATGGAAGGAAACCTTGTTTCAAAATGAAGATTCGTGGGGAAACGACAGCAACAAGCGGCAATCTCGACTGACTGGCGGGTTGAGGGGCGTCTGTCTGGCCACTTGTCTGCCTACTGGCTCACCATGCTCTCCAGGTTTTCGAGGATCTTGACGGTGGCCGACGTGCCCAGCATGTTGACGACGGTGGCGGGAATGTACCCCGCCAGGTCGGCATGCGCGATGAGAGTCACGTCGCAGTACACTTTGCCGTCCTCATCCTTGTGCTCCTCGATGATGTAGCCCGACACGAGGTTGTTGCCGCGCACGTAGCCCTCGAGCGGCTCCACGTCGTCCACCGGGATGGAGCGGGTGGCGATGACGACCCGCCCGTCTTCCAGCGTGGTGGAGTGCGTGACCACCACGAACTCACGGCCCGCCACAGGGAACACGCCCTTGCTCGAGATGTGGCGGAAGGCCAGGTGGTCGGCGTCTCCGATGGTCTTGAGCGTCACCACGCCCTCCATCATGTCGTCCAGCTCCAGCAGACGCGTCGGGTCCAGCAGCACCTTCTCGACGGTGTATTTGTCGGAGGAAATGGCGCGCGAGGCGCGGAACGGACTCCAGGCGCAGTCCACCACGGCGCCGCTCCATACGAACACACCATCCGTGTCGTCCACGAGCTCCCACGTGGTCACGTTGTCGTCGCCCGTGTGGCGGCCGAGCAAAACCTGGATGTTCTCCTTGCCGAAGGCCTCGAAGTCCACGTCCGCCGCCGTGGCGTACGTCGGCTCGTCGGGCTTGTCCGCCGGAGGGTCCGCGTAGCCGAAGAGGTAGTTCATTGCTGCTGCTGGCTGGGTGGGGAGGGAGGCGTGGGGCTTGCTTGGTGCGCGGAGGCAAAGGCGAATTCTCGACTGCGGCGAGACGACCGACCTGCTATTGTTGTGTGGCGCTTTGGAGCTGTGCGTGCGTCTGTCGGGCGTGGTAAAGCGAAGCGGCAAGGATTCGGCATAGTGATGACGCGTTCTCTTCCTTTATTAAGTTCCGCAGGGAGTTTTATTCGACACTTCGGCCTCTGATCAGAGGGTGATGACGCCACTTTTTGGTGCATATACAGAGCAGATCAGAACAAAAACGTGATGGGGTTGGACGGGGAATAAAGTATAAGAGGAGCCAAATGGAGCTCACCATACCGACGACTCGGTATCCCGTATCCGGTATCCGGTACGAGCATCCGGAATCTGGGCACTGCTAAAACCCGGTACATTTACCGGTATATATCCAAAGACCGATGGTACCGGTACTGAGCAATGCACGCATGGTTTGTTTTACTGGCGCCAGACATTCTAAAAAAAATGTGTGCAGTAAATTTCCGCTCAGTCCAAACCACGAAAAACAACATGCTGGATGGATACAGACGACAGGACCAGGTTGGTGCACACAACCGCTTGTCACGAGTTTCATGGGCACGATTCGTGCGGCACAACGGTCGTAACACTTATACACGTGCCCGCTTCCGCTCCATATCAAACGGTGAGTCCTGCGGCGTGTTGCGTCGACGAAGAGGTGTGCTCACGGTATCCCAGGCGAGCGAGCAAACACCAAAGCGGAATACGCCGCCTGCAGCGACATAATCCTTCCCTTTCATAAACTCCCTCTTCATCATTTCACAGGCACAGCAACAAATTCTGAGGGTTCATAGGATAATCGAGTTTTTTCTCCATCCATCACCACATCACATCACGACGGGAGAGGCTATCAAGATACGTGCTGAGCAAGCTTACCAAACACACGCAGCCCATGCCATGATCTCCCTTTCCTGTGCTAGTAATACCCGTATGCAGAGGCTTCTCTTTTGTGTGACGGCGCTAACGAACAGTCCGGTATCCGCACCAGCCCCATCGCCGCCAAGCGAGACTAAAAAAACAACTTCCAGATCGGATATGACAGGGACAAAAATCATATGCCTGGTTTTACTGTCCCTCTTTTCATTTTCATAAGCTAGGATAGTGGCATGCTAGATAATCTGCGGTTTTTGCCAACATATTCACTGTCCGTACTTAGCATGTCACTAAACAAAGCCTGCAATATGTCGGGAGATGCTCAACCGGTAAACTCCGAAAACAAGAAAAAGAACAATCGCACGCGAGATGCCTTCAGCTCGCCAACAGCTGGACCGAAGACGCCCATTTGCATCCAGGTGGATCAGCGACAGCCCAGCCTGCCGCTGTGTGTGACTCCCTCTCCCTGCCGTCTGCTTCCCTCTCCGCCTGCTGGCTGGACTCAAGGATTGGGTGAAGCAAGGCAAGGCGCTCATTTCGAGACTCGCCTCTTACTTCGCCAGCAATTCGACGGTAGCTCCTCGACGGTAGCTCCTCGACGGTAGCTCTTCGGATGAGGAAGTCCATCTCGCTGCCGATCCCGCCGCAGGTGCGACTGCGGCGCCGCAAGTCGCTGCAGGACGGACATAATAGTCACTCGTTCTCCTTCGCGAAGCGTCGCGTAGAACGGCAGTCGTCGCGTTTGGCGCCGATGCAGTCGATGGAGCTGACGCTGTTGGATCAAGTGCACGTGGAGTTCATCAAGGCCGTAGTGCCCGGCAAGAACAAGCTAGCCAGCCCGCGCTACGTGATGCGCATTGTCAACCCGGTGCTGGACCAGACGTGGGAGATGGCGCGCACATTCAAGGAGTTCTACGAGCTGAAGGAAGCGCTGGTGAAGGTGCTGGACCACGGCCACTTTTGTCCATCCAACTGCCCATGGCTCTACATGTACGCCACGCACCACTTCCCGCGTCGCCATCTCTTCCGCTCGCGCAGTCCGAGTGTGATCTCCGTCCGCCTCACTGAGCTGCAGATCTTCTTTGCCACCGTCTTGCGGATGATCAAGGAGAACCGCAACCTCGACTGCGCCATCTCGTCCACCAGATTGCCCCAACTCATCTACGACTTCCTGTTTGAAGGCATGGTCTTTGATCGCTCAGACTTCACTCGATTGAGCGAACGACCTTCATTTGGAGGCGGACGGAATAGCACCATCCTCGATACGGACTCGAGCCAGAACGACGAGGAATGCTCCATCTGCCACCGACCGTTGGTAGGCGACTCAGGTGTGACCATTGTGCCAGTGTCCTCTAACGGCAGCAGCAACAAGACTGTGGACACAGGCAACAGTGCCTACTCATTTCAAAGCGAAGAGTCCGGGCTGGCTGGCCTTACTACACTGGATTGTGGTCATTGCTTCCACGACGAGTGCATCCTCGCGAAGCTTAACGTATCGCTGAACTGCCCGCTCTGCGTCGCGCGTGATACAGCCCCCGCTCCGTAACTGGAAGCCGTAGAATCTGTCGAACTCTTCTAAAGCTGTGCGTATGCTTGTAATGGGACGCTATTAAATAGAGCAGCACTCTTGTGGTAATTGGCAGCGGTGGAATTCAGCACTGCATTGACAACGCAGATGATACATGGCTAACGTTGCCCTGAACTTCAGACCAAGGCGGCGTGCAGCTACAGCAGGGCAGCTACAGTTGGGCTGAAACGTTTCGGAGATCGTTTACATGTAGCAAGTGCGCGCGAACGAGAGCGATCTGAACTCCGTGCGAAAGGCACAAGTCAAGACGTCGCAATCGTCCAGCGGAATGGCAACGAACAGACTTGCGCTAGTTCCTGAAGAGAGAACAACACAGAGACACGCATAGTGTCTGACTTCAACAAAGCAAAGACCCACGGGTAAGGAAGACACGGGAGCAGCAGGAACGCGTTGTGCATCCAACACCGTCTCATGATCCGACTGTCTCGCATGCAAGTGCGCGGCGTACTTCTCGGCAACACAATGTATACATCCGGCAACTTGTGTAATTCGCCAACGTATACTTGCGTTCTTTCAAAGGTAGCCATTCCACCCTTGGCTCCACATGATCAGGTGGAACACCATCTATCGCGCCCCACATTCCTTCGATCTCGGGCCAAAACACAACCCGAACGAACATGAAGCGGAATGGCGGAGGCAACGTGCGCAACCAGGAGGTGCGTCCCCCGCTTCATTCCTCACGCCCTGGGCTGGCATCCAGTGTGAATGTATTGCGTTCGTCCTTTTCTAACGCTCGGTGTGTGTCCTGGCGTGTTGCACGTGAAATTCCGCTCGTAAACGCGCAGGTAACCGACGCGCAAGGTCGACGTCGCTTCCATGGCGCGTTCACTGGCGGCTTCTCCGCCGGCTACTTTAACAGCGTAGGCACTAAGGAAGGTTGGACGCCGCGCACGTTCTCGTCTTCCCGGCGCGATCGCTCGTCGCCCTCGCGGCTCCAGCAGCGGGCGGAGGATTTCATGGACGAGGACGACGATCCACTGCTCGGCAAGCGGCTGGAGACCACAGAGCGCTACGATACGCTGCAGGCGGGCGCCAAGCGGCAGCTGCAGCAAAATACTGGTGGAGCAAATGTGGGAGGCGCTGGCGCTACGACCGTCCCAGCCTTCGTGCTGCCAGATGACTGGATCTTGCCTGCGAACGACTCCATTGGCGCCCGGCTTCTGAAGCAAATGGGGTGGAAAGAAGGCCACGGCATCGGCCAGCGTGTACGCAAAGCCAAGTTCCAAAGCGAGAAAAGCAATGAAGAAGGGTCACTGAAGGCAATCAGAGCTGATGAAGCAGCAGATTCCGAGCCGGAAGAGGTGTATGTGCCTCCACGAAATGCGTTTGACGTGAAGA
Source organism: Nothophytophthora sp. Chile5 (assembly GCA_001712635.2). Classification (NCBI taxonomy): domain Eukaryota; phylum Oomycota; class Peronosporomycetes; order Peronosporales; family Peronosporaceae; genus Nothophytophthora; species Nothophytophthora sp. Chile5. The sequence goes on from MBAC02008513.1 coordinate 47,367, forward strand.
AAGCGTTCCCGACGCCCAAATTGGATCGTTACGGGGCCGGGTTCGATCCATATGTGGATGCACCCGAGTTCTCTCGATACAAACAGCGACAACAGGAGCAACAGCAGACCAGCCTTGGCCAGATTGTCACGTTTTCTGAGGCTATGAAGGCTCCAAGCGGCAGCAATCGCGCGACAACGGGGTACGGACTGAGTGCACTGGAGGAGAACGACGACCTGGATGTCTACGGGACAGTCTCGATGACTGAATTCGACCGAGCAATCGCGCCAATTGGCGCCAAGGACAGCGTGAAGCGGCTGGATTCGGCCGCACAAGAATCGCGACGGCACGAGAAGACGCGGCAAAGCCGATCGTTGTGCTCAGATGGACGCTCCGTTCTCCCAGGTTTCGAGCTGGCAGCTGCCAAGGAAAAGCCGCCGAAGACGGTGAGTCTGCGTCTTGAGGTTTCCCCAGACTTCAAGACGTATCATCGCTTCGATGTAGAGGAAGGCGAAGAGGATGCCGTGTCTGCGCTGTACCGCAACTATAACTTCTCGACGGAGAAGCACGGCATGGGATCGGTGACGGCCAAGCAGCGTGCTGCTGTACTGGGTGAAGGCGATGGAGCAAGAGATGACGGTCATTCTACTGGTAACAGCAAAGCTGGCGAGAAGAACTCGACCGGGAGTGTCTTTGATTTGCTCGGAGAGGAGCAAAAGGCCAAACTCTTCACTGCTGTGGCGCAAGCGAAGCAAGGGGGTCCTCTACAACAGCCATCTCGCTCTATGGCTTCCATTACTAAAGATGTGGCGGCCCCAAAGGAGAGACAGCCGTTGGTACACAGCAGCGGAGGCCAGCAGCTACGAGCGACGATCTCGGCGTCGATTGCCAAGCGGTTCGTGTCCTCGCAATCCACTGCTGACGAAGGAACGGACAAGCAGAACGAATCGGACGCTGGACTGTCTCAACCTGTTCAGGCCAAGGTGTCGCGTCGGTCGCAGAGCTTGTGGATCCCCAAGTCGCTGCTGTGTAAGCGCTTCCATGTGAAGTGTGAGGGTCCAACGGGGTCCAACGGTAAAGAGAGCAGCGCAGATGACGACAAGAAGCGCGATCTGTTCGACCAGGAGCTCGTCCCCCACTTGGTGGAGTTCGCTGCCGGTCGAGCCACTCGCAGTCGAGAAGACGGTAGCAACACTAGGGCTGCGGAGGGAAAACCTTCGTCAACAGGAGCCAGGAGGGACGATTCGCGTGGAGAAGTTGACGCGGATGAGCTGCCGCCGTTGCCTGTCGTTGAGAAGCCGGCGGAAAGTCTGCTCAAATCCATTTTTGAGCCCTCGGACGAGTCAGAAGAGAGCGAAAGTGACAGCGACGATGACGAAGAAGAAGAAGAAGAAGAAGAGGAAGACAAGCCGCTGCCGTCGGTCCGGACTGTGGGGTCAGCCGCCTTGCCAGTCCAGAAAGCTAGTCCACTTGGCCGACACGCAGCTAATTCCGAGGATTCCAGCTCGGGAGACGAAGGTGCGACTGCTGTAACGTCAACGTTGACTGTCGGAGGTCACGCTGATGAAGCGAAGCGTCGACGCAAGCGCTTGCACGGCGAAGACGACAGCAGTGACGACACGCGCGAGTCGAAGAAAGAGCGACGGAAGCACAAGAAGCACAAGAAACACCATCACAAGCATCGATCGAGTCGTGACGATAAGGAGAAGCGGAAGAAGGAGGGCAAGAAGGAGCCACGAGAGTCACGCAAGACCAGACACTCGAGGACAAGTCGAAGCGCTGACCGCCATGAAGATCGACGCCAGCGCCGTACCTCTTCTAGCAAAAAGCACTGAGCGAAGCATAATGCAAGGGCGAGAACACGTTCCGGTCTATAGAAACAACATATTCCAATTGGAAAAAGCATTATGCAAAAAAATACACGACTCAAGCCCGGCCGACCTGTCTGAAGTCGCGTGCGTCTGTGTCTTCCTCTCTGTCGTCTGCGTTCGTTCTTTTCTCTGGCCTACGTGGAGGCTGCTCCTTCACCGAAGCAGCAGCCGCCATTAAATTAGTCAAAGGTCTTCTTGGAGCCCGTGAAGTTCTGGATGGTCGACGCCTGACGCTTGGGCGGGCCATCGCCACGGCCTCCGAAGCCACGACCACCTCCACGACCACCGAAGCCACGACCGCCGCCACGGCCACCGCCACGGCCACCAAAGCCGCGACCGCCACCACGGCCTCCGTCAAAGCCGCCACGGCCGCGACCGCCGCCACGACCGCCGCCACGTCCACCGAAGCCACGACCGCCACCACGACCACCGCCACCGCCGCTGCTGAAGTTGTCACGGCTCTTGGCGAAGTTCACGCGGATCGCGCGGCCGTTCACGTACGTGCCAGCCAGCTTGATGGCCTCGTCCACAGCCTCCGTGGTCTCGAAGTCGACGTGGCCGAAGCCGCGGAACTCGCCAGTCTCACGGTCCGTGGCCAGACGGCAGCTCAGGATCTCGCCGCACTCGCCGAAGGCCTCACGGATCGCGTTCTCGTCCACATCCCACGACAAGTTGCCGATGAAGACGCTCGTGCAGTCCTCCGGCTTCTCCTCGAACATGTTCTTCTTCTCAGCCGTGCGGATCTTCATCCAACGGCCGCCGAAATCCTGGCCGTCCATCGCCAGACCGGCCTCCACGCCCTCCGCGGTGGCGAACGTCACGAACGCCGTGCCCGACGAGCGGCCGTTCTGCAGCGGGATGCGAGCGCTCTTCACCTCGCCACAGCCAGCGAAGTGCTCCTGGACCTCCTCCTCGGTCGCAGACCACGGCAGACCAGCGATGAAGATCTCCAGAGTCTGCTGCGGGTTGGCCACAGCGGCGGCGTCGCCGTTCTCCTGCTTGTGCACCTTGTTGGAAACCTCAGCGGCGTCCGAGTTCTTGCGCTTCTTGGACACGATAGCAGGCTGCTCCTCCTCATCCGAAGAGTCCGAGTCGCTGGAAGACGACGAGGACTCCTCCTTCTTGGCAGCGGCAGCCTTCTTGGCAACGGGCTTGGCAGCCTCCTCCTCATCCGACGAGGAGTCGTCCGACGAGCTAGAGCTCTCCTTCTTGGCAACCACCTTCTTGGCCGGAGCAGCCTTCTTGGCCGGCTTCTCGTCCGAGGACGAGTCATCCGAAGACGACGAGCTCTCCTTCTTGGCAACCACCTTCTTGGCAGCCGCCTTCTTGGCCGGAGCCGCCTTCTTGGCAACGGGCTTGGCAACTTCTTCCTCATCCGACGAGTCGTCCGACGACGAGCTGGAGCTCTCCTTCTTGGCCGGAGCCGCCTTCTTGGCCGCCGACTTGGCCTTGGGGGCCTCCTCCTCGTCGGAGCTCGAGTCCGACGAGCTGTCCGACTTCACGGGCTTCTTGGCCGCCGGCTTGGCGCCCTTCTTCGTGGCCACCACCTTCTTCTGCGGGGCCTCGTCGCTGCTCGAGTCCGACGAGCTGTCGCTGCTGGACGCCGGCTTCACAGCCACCACGGGAGCCTTCACCTTCTTCGCCATT
>MBAC02008515.1:0-10236 GCA_001712635.2 Nothophytophthora sp. Chile5
CTGGAGCGATACCCGACGGTGTCTCAACGCTCGATCGACGAGGCCTCTTCGGGTTGCTGTGGCTTGACACGAGCACGCGAAACAAGTTCGTGGCAGGGTCCAAGCCGGTCGACATTCCGCGCAGTGAGTTCAGATCCGCGATCACTTCCAAGCGGACGTGGATCACTTTCAGATCGGATGGGTTCGTCATGTTCTGCAGCACCATGAAGCTCGAGTACACGCCCACCACATCCCGTAAAAAGTAAAGCACCACGCTTTGGTAACTTCGCGCTCGATCCAATGTGCCACGGTCACGACTCAGCTGCAGCCACGATCGCGCGTTCTTGTCGACCAGCATAAGGCGGTACTCAACTGAATCCAGTCCTGGGTCGGCAGCGCTTGCAGCGCTATAAAGACTTTCGATCGTGATCTCCCATTCCACCTCTCCGCCGTTTCGCACCGTGTGTTGCCCCACGTCGATCACGTAGCGTGTGTTCTCCAGAGACGAGTACTCCACTGGGGTACAGCCTCTAATCGTGAGAACGGGGAGTTGGTTCGTCCTCTCCGCAGCCCCCGACCGGATCGAAGAGATGTCGAACTCCTCGAAATTGTCCAATGCGGCTGACTCCGATTGTTCAAACACCTCGTCCTCCATGTGCGTTTCCAAGGTTGGTCCAGGGTACAATTTCCGGGATTGCGTGAGTCGCTTCTCGCGAGCCTCGAAGGCTGCGCTGATCAGCGTCTTGTCCAGAACCGGCCCGCCTTGTTTGGCATTGTCCCCTCCTGAGCTTTGCTGCTGCAACACCAAATGCACGTCAACCTCCGTTGACACTCCGGCATCGAGACTCGCATCGGCGTCGCGGACGGTCAGGAACATGTGGTTCTGGCCACTCGCCTCTGCTGCCGAGTCCAATCCATCTGCGTCCCACGAATTGCTTCGCCAGGTTGGATTGTGGCGCATTTTGTGGAGCGACGACGTCTTCCCAGTTGGACTATTGCTGCTGCCTTCACGGAAATGAGCCTTGCTGGGAGGGATGACGGCTGGAGCTTCCTCGAGATGGACCGCAATCTTCACCGACTCGCCAGGCGCGACCACTCCTGACGATGGCACTGCAACGGCTTGGATCGACTCAACCATTGCGCACATCTCCGATTCATTCGAGCCCTCGACCAAACACAACCCAGACTGGTACATGGAGACCGGGTCAACCACGAAGTTCAACACTTGCAAAGTGGATGGGTTGCGGACCCAAAAGCTCTCGGAGGAATTGCGCAGCTGATGCACCGCCAAATTGCTGGTCTGTTGTGAAGCTCCAGCCAGCGTAAGCTGAGATGACTCCCTGCTGATTCCCGCTTTCGACTTCAACGATTGCGGTAACCGATCGACGGGGATGTCAGCGGGCATCTCCGTTGTTGCCGCGAAAAAGTGCAGACTTGACGCAGACAGCATGAACGTTTTGCCGGGTAGAAGCTTCCCCTTCACTTGGACCTCCTTCCGTTGCGCGGCATTCTCCATATTCTGGACGCTGACATCAAGCCAAACGTGACCCAAGTCCAGAATTTCGGAGGTGGCTCCGCTCGTTCCCGTCGACCACGTGTCGGCAGGGAGGCGGGCAAACGCGAACACGTGGCATACTACCCGAATATCCACCGAATCCCCCGGCGCAATGGTAATAGTGCTCAGTGGTGTGTTGGCCGACCGAAGCATTAGCAGAAATTCGAGCGTTCTGTATGTAGCAAGGGAGCGAAAACACAATGAGCTCAGCTTCTATCGGAGGTGGAAGGGGAACACAGAGTCAACGCAGTGTGGATGACGTACCGGTCGAAGGGACTGCGAGCTTGTGAGGAGAGCTTCACGCACAGCTCCTCATCATACACGTTTCGAAGTGAAAACCAGAAGCTGGCGCGGTGCGGGGGCGCATCCTGCGGCGTCGGCACCGTGACTGGCGGGAGGAAAGCCACCTGCTTCCCCTTCGCCTCCGACTTCGACATCCCATAATCCGAACTCTCCGGATCCACCACCAACTCCGCGTAACTAGAAATAATCTGCGCTCGAACCGAGACGTCTTCATGGTTTTGAGGGTTGTGCAGGTTGAAGAAGCGCAGAGAGAACTCGTGTGCGCCAGGCGTCAAAATCTGTGGTAGCAAGAGCAGAACAGGTGAGCACAAACGAGTTGTCAGACACGAGAAGCCACTATGCAACGCAATCGATAGCAACGCAGCTAGCGTACCTCCGTCGTCCGTACCAACTCCATCTCGATCATGCATGTCGTTCTGGGTGGCAGCTTCCATGCACTCCAATGCTGCATATCGTCATCGCGCAACTGTTTGTCAACGTCCAACGCCAGCATCCGAAGCGATGGCACGTGCGGATTCGTGCTGAAATCCATGCTGCCTTCCTGAAAACTGACGCGAGTCGCATCGCGGACGTTGCACACGTGGATGCATGCTGGCAAATTGGCGATGACGAAGGATGATTCCACATCGGAGACGTTTTTCACCGCGACTTCGAACGCCGACGACTTCCAGCCGATCGCGTACCCGATCTTCCCCAAAGTGATCCGCTTATCCGCAATTTGAAAGCGCGATTCGCCATAGTAGCCAGAAATGTGCACGAGTTTCAGCGTGCAAGCTTCTTGGGAGTCAGCCTCACCTTCGCCCTCGAAGCTCTGGATGCCAATCATACCCCAAAGTGAGGACAATTTTCCGTTCTCAATGATGTCGACTGGCAGTGGCATGGTCGCTGCAATCGATGCAAAACGAAAGGATAGCGCGCAGGAGCTATTGGCTGCTAGAGCATAGGAGTCGCCGTAGAAAACACTTGTTCGTTGGGCCCTCGGCGTCAACTCAAGCACAGGCGTCTGCAGCTTCCTGGCCTCGTCAGCCGAAGTTGAACGAGCCATCAACTCGTCTTGCTTCTCGTCCGCAATCACGGTTGGGCTGATTGCTGCAGTTGCCTCTCGATTGGCAGGGGTCCACTGGAATGTCAACGGAAGGGTGCTTAAGGGACGCACCACCAAGCTGTGGTCTGTCGTGTTTGTCAGAACAAGGACCTTTTCAACCGCTCGTAGCCCCGAGTTTGATGGCACGCCATCTTTGTCAAGTTGGTCTTCAAAATACAGTCCATCGGCGTGCTCTTCATAGATCCGATATCTCCGGCTCGCTGGCTCACCGTCGCCCCCAGAGACCGAAGATGCATCCGCCAACTCATCTTCGAGCTTGATCACATTGACGAGGCCAAAGTGGACGGTCTGCACCGTAGAAGACTCATCAGGAGTTCCGTCAGACCGAGCGCTAACTTCTTGTACGTGACTTAGACTGTCGGCGCTTGACGAATTCGATACCTCGCACCGCAATGCGCCACTGTCAACAAAGAGCACCACGTCCACAAAACTAATTTTCCCCGGGTAGTGGATGTTTTCCACCATGATGCGGCGACGAAACAGTCCGTTCGTGTATGCCACCAGCCGAAAGTCAATGATTCCCGTCTCTCCAGGTGGAATCTCCCCTTTCTCGTGCTTCAACGAGATATGGAGTGAGTCGTCGTCATCCGAATAGCCCTCCGTGGTGTTCGTCACGAACAGGCGATAGCCCAGAGGCAATGCCTTGCTCATGTTGATCAGCTCAAAGCGCCCCTCGTGGGTTTTGCACGTTTGCGTTCGCCCACTGTTGTGCTCCACACCAAAGTCAATCATCGATGGCGTCACTCGAGCAATGCTCGCGCCAGCGACGCCCACAAACTTGATCGTGAACTCGGCCAACATATCGCTTTTCTCTTCTCCTGTCGCGGACTCGAGCGTTCCAGACGTCGCTGCCACAAACCCAAATAGCTGGACACGAATCCCTCCAACGAGATCTCGAGTCGACCCTGTCTTGATTGCGTCCCCTGATAGCCGAGGACGAATCGCCACGTAGAGGTCAGTGGACTGCTTCCCTTTCAGCACGACGTGCGTAGCTTCACGATGCAGGCGCACGTCCTCATAGACGTAACACTGGGTCTTCAGGTTCGACGAGGCGCAAAGAACCAACGTTTCCTCAACCTGACTGTGCAGCGTCAGTTTGTGCACTTTGCTGAACCGGAGTGAGACGTTAGGGCTGTCCGCGGCAGTGTCTTGCATTTCAGGCGTAACGTAGCACGGGCCGAGGTCGAGCACTTCAAGTTGCCCAGTCGTGTGTGCGTCCAACTCCGGAATCCGAATATACACCGGTCGTGTCACACGAACAGCCAACGTCAGCACAGACGTGTCCAGGCGATCCCCACTGAGATTCCGCAACACGATTTGCTCGTTGTGCTGTCCCGGCACGCTTCCTTTGTACGTGAATCGGGCCGTAACGTGTGATCCGGCCTCCACTATGCCAGTTGCGTTCTCGAACGTAATATCCCCCCCAGCCAGCGTTGGAGAGGCAGACGCCGTGCTCGTACCTGTCTGATCACGAGATCCCGCCAGCAGGAGGAACTGGAGAGCTTGGTGATACCTGTTGTGGATAATCACTTCACCCCTCACATCCGTGCCTTGCTGGTGCTCTCCCAAATCAATTGCATCCGTCTCGAAGCATAGCGACCGATGAACAGCTTTCACCACCGCAACACCCAGGGACGAAATCGCCTGGCTTGGTGCCGCCACTTCCTGGGTGCCCTCCAGCGGCGACGATTGGCGAGAGCGGTAGACAAACTCGATTTTGCCGGCCGACAGCTCCGCAGCTTCCGAAATACTCTCCAGGATTGACCGGCTCACGCAAGACGCAAACGACGTTGACGACGCGAAACCCGCATCACTCGCGAAACACCACTTGAAGTGGAGAGACACGGTGCGATCTGGAGGGAGCAGTAGCTGAAAGGGCAGTGGCGTTCGAACGTCGCTTGTCTCTCTTGCCTCTGAATTCGCTCCATCTTCGTCTGGTATCAGGAAATCACGCGGAACCACATCACACGAGAGAGCCAACACATTTCGGAATGCAGCAACTGGACACCATCCCACCTCCACAATCGCTGCGCCCTTGTACGACGGGGATCCCAGAGACAACATCACCGACCAACCACGGGTATCTGCTGGTGATTCTTCCGCGGGAACCAGCAAGTTCGACGTTACAGGAGAGATCCCAAACTGGTCGGACGCAACGTTCACGTTCACCCCGCGAACACTTTGGCCAGAATCCGGGATTTCGATCTTCAACCTCCGGCGATGGTGGTCACCAGAGTCTGCCTCAACGGGAACAGGCAGCGACGGCAGAACGTCGTCGTACGGTGCGGTACTGGGCATGCTGGCATCGCTTTGTTGTGGTTTCTTCCCACGCACGTCTGATGAACTCTCACCGAGACCAGAATGTGCTTCAATGCTCTTCGGGTGCGGAGGCAGAATGGATGGCGGCAAGAGTTTCCGCCCAACCGCGCGGCAGAACGCACTTTCGCCGGCCTGCGTTCTCGTGAAGACCTCCGCATTGTACTGCAGCTCCTTGACCACGTCCTTGTTCTGCTGTTCGAAGAGGAGGAACTTCCCGACGCCTACCACAGGAGTTGAATCCCGGCGCAATTGTCGCTTCTTCATCTTCTGGCTTCGAAAAGCGGTGGCATTCCCCCCTTCTTCGGTCTCATCAAGCTTCAGCGGCTGAAAAATCGCATACGCCACGATTCTTCCCGTTGCTTCCGCTTCCAGAGAAAAATGCAGCATATTCGGGCTTTGGGACGATGACCCAGAGCTGCCTAACCCGCTTTTCACATCCACGCCTGGCTTGTCAGACGGTTTGGACCGACGGCGTCGCGGGCGCGAGCTCGATTCCGACTCAGAGTACTCCGACTCACTGTTGCCGCTATCATATGCGTCGAATTCCCCCACTTCACTGCTTCCTCCGGACACGCCTGCCGCTTCTAGGTCACTGTCCGCTGACGCTGAAAGTTCGCTCGGCACTTGCTCCCCAGAGAGCAGAGCCTTGACGCGAGAAATCTTGGCGTTCAGTTTCACGATCTTGTCCGATTTCTTCTTCGTCACCGCGATGCGCAGCTTATGCTCGAGCTTCTCCAGCTCCTCGTCAAGTTTCTTTTCTTGCGCTTGCGTGATGATTGTCGGGGGTGTTTCGTCGACCGAGAAGTAAAATGTGGGACGCAAGGTAGAGACTGTGAAGCTCGGGTCCAACTGGATCACGTACTCGCGCTTCTTTCGGCTCGTGTTCCGGACGGCAATTTTGATTTGATCCGTCTTCTCTCCAACGAGGCACTTTCCTAGGGAAAGCGTTTGACCTTCACACATTCGCCAACACAACATTAGAGGTGAGCCATTCGTTGATGAGATACTACTTCATAGCATAGCTCCAGGACATGGCCACCTGCCACACAAAGTGACTGCAACGTACCTGACTGCAGGAGCTTGAACGTTTCTCGCTTGACCACCTTCGCCTTGATCGTGACCGAAACCGAGTTGCCCACGTCTTGCACGTTGATAATCTTCAGCTTCTCTTCGAAAGGACCAGCTAGCGTCGGCTGGAACTGGAAGCAAATCTCTTTCGTGCCGAAGGCTTTGACAACCCCAACTTCCCCCTCCTTGATCTGCAGAAACCCCGATGAAATTGACCCCGTCTTCTCCACGCTGTACACCAGCGGGGTAGCAGACATATTCTGCACGATTAGCCGCTTCGAGCTCTTCGACGACGCAGCGATGCGCCCGAAGTTGATGTTTTTCTGGTTCACGTTCATCACCGAGCGACACACTCGACCCTTGAGCAACAATTCGCGGACCGATGATCGCGTGTCAAACGGGTGCTTGGACGTAGCCCAGACTGGCTTGTTTTGATCGAATTTGGTCCCATCGGCGACTGCTTTCTTGTTGCCGCCAGGCGGGAGCGTGATCATGATTTTGTGCTTTTCCACGCGAGTCTTCGTCATATCCTTAGCTGCCATCGAGTCGGTGCTCACGGGGTTGAAGACAGCCACGATCCGCTGGCGTGACTTTGCCGGTATACGAAGGTTGCGTTCCTTGTTGGAGCTTAGCAACACCAATTTCTTTTCCGCAAAGAGGGCTTGCAGACGTTTCACGCGCTCGCGGACCATCGCCACAACCTCCTCCTCTTTTTCCTTTGAGGGAACAGAGGTGTGGCAGTAGCGTTCGCACTCTGCACGTGACTTCTCAAAGAGGTGCAGCAACGACGCCACATCTTCGGAGGGATTTCCAGCATTCTTGGGTGCAGGAGATAGCAGCGACAACGACGACCCAGTTCCGTCCAAATGCATCTTTTCCTCTGAAACTGCTTGCCCCCTGCTTTCAGCGGCGCCATGGCTTGTCTGGTCCAGGCGGGCCTTGCTGCTATCACTTTGTTGATCAGAAGGAGCACCCTTCGAACTGCTCGCTGCGCCGTGTCCTAGAGCTGACTGCTGAAGAGCTTGAGCAGCTGTACGCGCTGTTAACTTCTTGCTCAATAATCCGCGAAGCACTGTTGATTTGCTTCGTTTGGTGCCTGATTTCCCGTCGGTAAGCTCCGAAATACTACCGAACGACCGTCTTCGCCGGATCGGTCGTCCAGTGTGTTGGTGGCTCACCTGCGCAGATCCATTGGTGGGAGTAGCACCGCTCGCGCTAGTCTGCGAACTCGTAGATGCCGATGAAATAGACGAACGGGGATGCTGATTCTCGTCGGTGCTCCCATCGTTGAGCACTTTTTTCATTGAGGTTGCCACATCACCGAACGGAAGTTTGATGCAATACAGGCGCACTTTTGACGGGGCGGAGCTTTGGATGTTCAAATGGAGCGGAGCATTCGTGATATTCTCCAAGTCGAACACTTGGATGCCAACGGAATTGATCGCCACATGGTCAAAGTTCAGGAACGCGGACTTGGACTGCGTCAGCAGCTTGTAGAACAACGAGTGGTAAATCACATGATGTGCGTCCATGTTGCTGGAACGCACACAGATCTGCGGGATGTTGCTCTTGTTCTTCATGTTGATGATGGAGATGAGCCGGGAGTAGTTCGGATTGGTCTTGCGTGGGATGATCTCGATTTTCAACTCCGTCGACTGCTTCGGTCCGAGAGTCATGTCGTCATTGGGGACTGTAGAAATCACCTTCGACGTTACCAGAGGCTTCACCACCGTCGGCAGTTCGGAATGGTTCGTCAACATGCACGAGCTGCTCTTCAGTTCTCCAATATTGCAGTCTCCCAAGTGCAAAATCGACGGTGTCACCGTCACCATCGACGTGCAAGTACGCGCCCGGATGTGGAGAGATTTGCCAAGAGTGCGATCATATACCCGCGACTGGGCTTGCTGCCAGGAGCCTTGCATCAAAAAGCACCGGAACGATACTCGGAACGTTTGCTTCGTCAGACGGGCGCCCTTGAGATCCACTGCGTCCGAGTGCTCGTCGTACAACGTCTCCAAGCTGCTACTCGAAGCCGGCGAGTACCAGACGAGAATGGTCCGTTCAACACCGGGGGGTAGATCAATCGTTTCAACCAGGAAGTTGGACGCATTGCTGTCGTCGACAGACGCCAAATGGCGCTTTCGAGCTTCAACGCGTGAATTTCGCTCAGGAGACGAACGTGGACTGGTTCAACAATAACGAAACACCAAACACCGATTACGAATAGGCCCAACAGAGTGCACGACAAGCAAGCAACCACAACACAATAAATAGTTTAACAAGCGCAAACCACCGTTAGTCGTCCGTACCTGTCCACGCCACTCTCGTATGCCAAGTCTCTCACGCGAGTAGGCACCTTGGCAGACTTTTTCCCTTTGATGCGGAACACCTTTTTCCGTTGCTCAACGGTGGCTCTCGCACTTCTCATCTTTGGACTGCCGAGCGGGCTTTGCGGGAGTGCACGCGGCTCCCGATCAAACTCGAATTCGTCGTCAAGATCCTCAGCATCCCCCATGGGATTCTCCTCGAACGACGTTCGCTTCGCTTGCTGAAATTCTTCGTCGTAAAAGTCCATCTGCGGTGATTTCACATAAACACATTAGGCTGACATCCAGTGCGGGACATAATCAATACAAGCTCACCAACCTCATTTTCGTCAGCCTCCTCGTCACTGTCCATCCCATACGCGTCCATATTCGAGAAAGACACGGGTGTCTTGGCGCCATCGGGTGACAACGACTCCTTGAGACTCGACCCATTCGAATTGGTGGGCGATAGAAGGTCGTCGATGCGTGGAGCTCGCGAAGATCGAGATCGGTTTTGCTGCAACTTGAGCTCAAACGTCACCTCCTTTGGTCGGTCGCTGGTCAGCTCAACATGCAAGGCAGCGTCCGTCATGTTGCGCATCAGGATCACTTTCGAATTGGCGATCCCTGTGTAGCAATCGCCAAAATCCAATCGGCTTCCGCTCATCAGGTACGACCCATTGGGTTCCTTGATCGACAGCCCTTCCCTACAAATGTGACATTGCCGGTTAGCAAGGGCCAAATATATACGCACATCGTTAGCAGATACCGGTTGAAGCAAACCATAACAAGTCGACCAGGAGTCTGCTTACCTGTGATGCTCCTGATTGGTGATGGCATGGATCCGGAGGACCTTCACATTTCTCGAGTCGTGCAGATTTTGAGCTTGGATCTCGAAAAAGCGTTCTCCGATCTGTAGACGCACACAGCAAAAACATAAACGAGCGGGAGGTAAACAACCGTGCAGCTTTGGCGTCCTATCCGTGAGCAGCAGCACCCGTTCTGGCCACTTACGTCGGTGGGGCGATACGTGACACGAATTCTCACGTGGCCGTAGGCTGCGGCTTGCAAGGTCCTGTCTCCGATGACATACCCGGAGTTGTAGTCGGTGCAGATGATGAGCTCCTTGTTCTCACTCCACGTAGCCAGTGAAGACACCAACTTGAACAGCAGCGGGATCTCGGAGCGATTCCACACCGTGAAGTCCTTCACGAACGATCCGCCGGGCACACAGTCATCAAAGTGCAGTTCCTTGACATCCAGCCGCAACAGCGAGCGGCACACCTGGCCTTGCAGAGGCACGAACACCTCTGGGATAGGCAATTTGCTGCTGCTGTCATCGATGAACGACGGCTGCAGCACCAATCGACCGGAAAACACCAGACATGACGTCTCGCTCAGGTGCGCGCGCTCCTCCTCCGACGAGTCCCCAGCCACCGCCAAGGTCGAGGATGACCCACCATTGCCACCGTGCTGTGGAGCCAACTTGGTGCATAACGAGAACATGATGCGCTTGGTCTCACGCGGTGCCAGCACGACCTCGGAGACGGTGCCGATGTGGTTGAACAGCTCGTTGTAGCCTTCGCACAGATACATGTTCT
>MBAC02008523.1:0-11672 GCA_001712635.2 Nothophytophthora sp. Chile5
GCCACTTGGTGGCGGTAGCTACGTCGGAGCGCCAGTTGACGGTGTACGACCTGCGCAACTTTGCGCAACCTCTGACTCAACGCGAGTCACCGCTCAAGTACCAGACGCGTTGCGTGAGCGTGTTCCCGGACCTGCAGGGCTACGCGCTGGGCTCCGTCGAAGGGCGCGTGGCGCTCGAGTACTTTGATGATGACGCGACGGTGGCCGAGGGGGATGCGACCAAGAAGAAGCGCAGCTACGCGTTCAAGTGCCACCGCGGCAAGGTGGACGACCAGACCCTTATTTATCCCGTGAACGCCATTGCGTTCCACCCGACGTACGGTACGTTTGCCACAGGAGGCTGCGACGGCGCCGTGAATCTTTGGGATGGCGCCAACAAGAAGCGCATCACGCATTTGCGTCAGTTCCCGACGAGTATCGCGGCGCTGGACTTCAACCACGATGGCTCTTTGCTCGCTGTCGCAGCCTCGTACACCTACGAGGAGGGCGAGAAGGAGTACGTCTGCCTGCTTGTGCTTGTCTGTTGAGTTGGCTTGTTGATCACTTTGGATGTTGGATTCTTACCGAAATGCCTTGTCGAATACGTCCCTTTGCGTGTATACAGTCACCCGAACGACGCAATCTTCCTCCACACGGTGCAGGACGCCGAGGTGCGACCCAAGAAGAAGGTGACGACATAGATAACGAACGCCACAAATGGGGTCTAACTGGTTGTGTGTGACTTCGAGGAATAAAACGGCACTTCAATTGGAGAACATACCACAGCTAAAGACGACCACTCACTCAACAGTTTCCACCTAGCTACAAGTACATGTAGATGTGAAAGGAGCAGGTGTAGACGGCACTGCTCCTCTAGCCAGGTACCTCTATGGTGATGTAGAGTTTCCTGCGATGGCGCTCACTAAATTTTCCCACCACTCCAACATCTCAGTGATGGAGCCGCTGCTGCTGCTATCGCCGTGGACATCTCCAGGTTCATAGTCGGCATCCGATGCCACGGAAGTTGACGCCGAAGTGGTCACCGACTCGATAGCCGTTCGAGCTTCAGCTGAAGCAGAACTCGATGTCGCGGTAGTTCCTGTCGAGTGCGCGACCACATCGGAGACGGCGTCCGCCGCGGTGATGCTGCCAGCGGTCGATGACGCCACACTGGGGATTTGCACGTCATAAGCGGTCGCATTGTCCTTGGACCCATAGAGCGCGCGGAGTGTGTTGATGTCGCCGGCGCTGAGCACGGCGCGCTGGCCGATTTCAGCGTCCCGACTGGAGTTGCAGTGCTGTTCCACAGGCTGGACACAGTTTTTGGTAACTTCGATGTCGCAGAACGACTTGAGCGGGTACTGCGCCTTGGGGAAGCACAGCCCGGCGCTGCGGCCGTAGTGCATGATGGACTCTGGGTCGTATGGCTTCAGGATGGCTTCGCTGTCCGACGTTTTGGCATAGTTCTCAGCCGAGACCGGCAGATTCTGGTCGGTTAGCACGATCACCTGGCGATCCGGGTGGATGTGTTCGTGGTGCAGCCCCATGACGTGTCCCAACTCGTGCACGACGTTGCCGGGGCCGCCGTCGAAGCAGCTCTCGCCGAGGTTCATGATCTGCGGCTGGCCGTCATTCACGTACCCGACGTAGCCGTAGCACGCGTCCTCGTTCTGCTCGATACTCACGTACTTCCCGCCACACAGAGCAACCGGTTCGCACTCCTGCAGCGTCACATTCACATCGGCCTCGCTGTAGAGCGCCACGGCCGTCTCGATGACTTGGAGCTCGTAGTCCGAGAAAGAGCCGTTGATGCGGTACCATACGATTCCATCCGGCCAAACGTCCTCTTCCAGGATCACCGCCACGCCCAGTTTGCGTCGTCTCGTCGCCAATACAGCATCCAAACACTCGACTTCGCGGCTGTTGATCCACTGCGGGGCGTCCACCAGTCCTCGCTCTTCGAAGCACGTCACCACGCCGTCCAAGCACCTTCCGTAGATGCTGTCGGCGCGATGCGCTTGCCCGACGAGGTACCTGGCGCTGCCGTGGCCGATCTGCACGCCGTCGATCTCACAGGCTGCCTGCTTTGCCGCCGCCGTGGCCGTCGCCGCAAGCAGCAAGGCTGGTACAAGGGCGAGCATTAGCGAGAGATCTCCTGCTATGCAGCTGGCTGTCCGCCTTGGTTGATACCGCCGCCACTCGGTGGAATGGTGGACTCCTTCAGCTGGAAGAGCGCCAAAGGGACGACCTGCTGGCTTGCACCATCTGTTCAGACACATTGGCACGCTCATTGGCTGAAATTGAGGCTATCAAGACTCTATTGGCTGAAATATTGCAAGTAGTCAGCACCACAAATATGACGGAAGAGAGGTTGAGGGATGGGCTTCCGTCTTGACAGCGGTTTTTTGGTAATTTACCGCTTATCCGGGAATGTTCAAAGTGACTTCAACTTGTATCATGCCTCCGCGCCTATTGATAGTAGGAACTTGACGGAGCGGCGCCTTTTCAAGCAGCGAGCGACTTCCCGCTATCGCACCACGCACTCACGCTCTCACACCATGCGCCGCGCCGATGGGAAGACTGCCGACGTGGCCGCGTCGATAGACGCTCCCAAGGCGGTCTCGGCTCCATGCGGGATGGAAGGCAGTCTGGGCATCCTCTACACGTGCGGCGAGCAGACTGGCGGTGAGATTGCTGTTGCTGACGCTCTGCGGGGTCGGAAAGTGCGTGGCATGTGTGGCGCCTACGACCAGTTTGTCGTGCTGGCGGATGCGTGGGAGCTCGAGTGGGCTCTCTCGATAGGCGGCGACAACGAGAATCAACAGGTGGCGCAAGGACTGCAGGACGTCAAGATCCATCACGTCGCGGTGGGGGAGAACCACCGTGTGGCTCTGTCGCTGGATGGCCAGCTCTTCTCGTGGGGTCGAAGCGGAGCTGCACTGACCAACGGAGAGCTGGGGCATTTGAACGGAAGAACGTCCCGAGGTTCACGCACAGCTACACCAACGGCCCCGGAATCTGATAGCACCGAGAAGCGGTCACCATCCCCAGTCGACTCGGTTCAGTCACACGATACAGCTCTCGTTGACACCGCAGGTGCTATTGGCGTGCCACATCGAGTGCTCACGGCACCGGAGCTCTTCTTCACTCAGGTGGCTTGTGGTAAACGCCACTCAGTAGCCATCACCGACAACGGCGACGTCTACACTTGGGGTCGCAACTTTGAGGGCCAACTCGGACGCGTGTTCACGACGTTGCCCAAGAAACTCAACGCCGTGCTCAACGGTATCTGCGCCTGGCCCAAGTACGTGAGTTCCCTCCTCGGCAAGCCGCGCGCCGTGTCCGTCTGTTGCGGCGATACTTTCACCATTGTACTTCTATCCGACGGCAGCGTCTACCGTCTGGGCGACCTGTCCTCGGGTGTAGCTCCCCCTCGGTTGACTGTCGATAGCCCGAGTACCTCACCTGATGCCAACAATACCTGCACCAGCGTCCTTAACCTGATGCTAACGAGAGGTTCTGAAGGAGAGCCATTCGTTGGGATCGCATGCGGCTACGCACACGTACTGGCTGTCACCAGCGTCGGCGAGGCGTTCTCATGGGGACTCAATACCTTTGGGCAGCTTGGCCACGGTCGTAAGGCCGAAGAAGGAGACGTCAAAGTCAAGGAAGACATGGGGGTTCCCAAGGTGGTCCAGTGCGACAGCACTGTCAAGTGGGCCAAGGTGTTCGCAGGCGGAAACTACTCGGCTGCACTCACTACGGATCACCAACTCTATACGTGGGGAAACAGTAATCATGGCAAGCTGGGCCATGGCAAAGGAGCTGCCACGGCCGCTGGCCCGTCGCCCTTGCCCAGCAAGTATGCAAACGAGTTTGCGCCTCGCCGTGTGGAGTACTTTCAGCACACAAACATATCGTCAGTCGTCTGCGGCGCTCGGAATCTGTTTGCGTTCGCGCCTACCTACGTTTCAAGTCTAGCTCCGCTCTGTGGGGAGCTCTCCGGGAGCTACGAGCTGCGGCTTCGTGGTAGCGGTTTCTGGGCGACCGATGACCTGACTGTGCGCTTTGTGCCGCTCATCGACGGCCACCTGATGCGTGGGAGCTTCGGCACCTTCTGCGAAGCCACAGGCGAGATCGTGTGTCAAGTGCCCAAGTTCCGACTGCCCGGCGAGTTCGCCGTCGAGGTTTCCATGAACGGAAAGCACTTTACGTCCAATGGACGAATCTTCACAGTATTCAAACGGCCGCAGGTCGCAGCGGTATCAATATCAGACGCGCGCTTCAGCGGAGGCGAAGAGATCGCTCTGGCCTTGAGTGGCAACCTTCCAGAGCTTTGCCAGCGCCCCATTCTCCGGTTTGTTTGCTGCTGTGTTGATGCTGAAAGCGGCGAAGTCGTCTCGATGGAAATGCAAGACCGCGAAGCTCCGGTGGTGATAGGGGTCTTCGACGAGTGCCCTGAAAGCGGTGATGGCGACGAAGAGACCAAGCGAGATACGTCGAGCCTAACGGGTCGGATGCTGCGTTTGAAAACTCCTGCCATCGCAGTTACTGAAGACGAGATTGTGCCATACACGCTGGAGATCTCGTACGACGATGGCTTGCACTTCTCGCCAGTGTGCGTCGACCCAACATTGATGAAGCTGCTTATCGCAAAGGATGGCGAGATTGGAGAGGCAAGTGATGAAGAAGAGTCCTCACTGGAACGCCGCAGCTACCCACATAAGCATTCACAGTCAGAATCACCTCGACCGGCATTGCCTCACGTCATCTGGATGCACGAGGCACGGTTGCTGCGAGTTCGTCCCAACTCGTTCCTGATGAATGCGTTGCCGCAGACGATTGAACTGGAACTGCACCACCTTCTGCCTCCCGAGGTGACCTCTCTGTCGGTGAGTATCGTGCACTACCTTCGCAATGGAGGCGGCGCAGAAGTCACGCCCGAGCTGGCGTTGAGTGTCTCGACAGACCTTCATATCGAAAACATCGACGATGACATCGTCACCTGTACGATCCCGCCATTATTACAATGGGGCGCTCCCACCTCTTCCGGACTGCAGACTCCACCGAACGAATGGTGGAAGACATACGCCAAAACGGGCTTCACCTCGCAGCTCCGAATCTCCATGAATGGTGGTCGGAGCTTCTTACCAGCACAACCGCAGAATGGGAAAGCAGACGCTTCGATTGCGGCTCAAGTATACGCAGTATACGCCATGCCAGCTCCTGGGCGGCTGTTGAGCTTATTCCCTGATGTGGGGTTGGTTTCCGGCGGCACGCAGGTGGCGGTAGCAGGGGAAACTCTTTACTTCGACACGCAGGACGCCGCTGTGGCCCTCCAATGGCGAGAGAGTCGCGTGATCGTGCCGGCAGTGTGCTTGAGTCCGGACGTCTCCGTCATGTCAACTGCAACTAGAGACTCAATAGACCGCCGCGTGGTCTTTCGGACGCCGCAACTGCCATTTCCCAACGATGCGTCCACCGCTGCAGCCATGGCGGAAGGAATGGTGCTGGGCACGCGAGAGGAAGTGGAAGTGTTCGTGGCGCTGGATGGCGTGCACTTCGCCGACATCGGCCTCCGTTTCGTGTACTGCGCGGTGCCGGAAGTGAAGAGCATCACTCCGAGTGAGGCCGAGCCTGGCACGAAGATGGTGCTGGCCGTGGACAAAGTCGTCGCCACGCCTGCCGCGTGCGTTCGACTGACCGCCGCCGAGTCGCAAGTGTCGCTTGTACGTCTCTGTCTTGTCCGGGCAATCCCCATGACTACTATTAATGTTGGTCTTTAACGTGTGTTTGCTTTGAACAAAACGACTCTCAGGTGGTGCCGGCGGAGATCGTCGAGGCTTCGCACACGGCGTTGTTCGTGCTCCCGGAGCTTCCCCTTGGCAGCGGCCAACAGGTGCACGTCGCGCTGTCTCTCAACGGCCAAGAGTTCGTGGAAGGCATTTCGGACGCTACAGCAGCTGCGAGTTCGGCTGGAGTGAGCTTTTGCTACAAACTGCCGCTTGCTAAGGGCGTCGACTAGACCCACCAGGCAAGAGAGCTTGGCGGGAATCTCAAGCATACTAGGGGACCGTGCTGTTGCGGTTGATCCTTTTCAGCCTCTGTAGTCAGAACAAAAGCTTCTCAAAAGCACCCACCTCTTGCTACCGCGTCCCAGCCCGAAGGAGGTGCATGCGTCGACTGTAATGTCACCACAGACAGCTCGCCCTCACTGCGTTGCTGGGTTTGCTCATTTCAGCTTGCGGCGCTTGCCTGGGAGTTGAATCCATCTATCGGCTGCCAATGGCATGGCCGCCACAGCAGCGAGAGGTTCTGCCTGCGTCTGGGAGGGATAGGCCCCAGCAGCTCCAGCGACGACCGCGAAATGGTGGCGCTGTTCGGAAGCCTTTTGGCGGGAGGCGGCGACGGGGTTTACCAAGGACCATCCGGAGTACGGGAGACTGGCGATGGACGAGCGCTTTGGGAGGGTGGATCCTCAACTCATCGTGTCACACAACAACGATAAACTGAAGCCGATGTGGCAGGACCTCTGGGCAAAGTTACTCAGTCTGGTGGCAGTAATGAGGCCGCTCTCGACAGCCTCGGCTTGAGGTCCTACATGTGAGGGCGTGGCTGGCGGTTAAGCCGGCGTTGTTTAACTTTTCGGTGGGAAACCCATTTACCACGATCAAAAGCAGCTCTACCACCATCAGAAGCATGCCTGTCGGTATACGAAGTCAAGTGGAGGAAGGGGCGAATGCCGACGAGGCGTCGAGCGTAGCGGCAAGGCCGGCGGTTCCAAGTACCTATCTCGAGTCAAGATTTGGATCGAGCGAAGGAGGAAGAGAAATATGAGAGGAGAGGAGCAAGGGTTTTCACGGAACTGGAGCATGTGGCCAAGATTCTAGGCGCCGCGGAGCAAGAAGGGATGCGTGGCGAGGCAATCCAGCGCCTCGAGGACAAGGTGGAGCAGCACATCGACAAGGTGGACGCTTTCGAGTAGTGCTCTCGATTTGTTAGGGCACCGCTTTATTTTTCTGACAATTTTGCTCCCTGAATATGGGCGGTCGAGATTGAGGTGATAGGTTCTGAACCGAAATGTTCAGGAAAACAGCTGGGCTGAAGCATGCGACGGTCCGAATTGACAAAGGATCCATGCTGCGCAGAATTCTTTCCTGGCGGCCATATGGCCGACTGGCTGCTCGTTGACATGTGAACGGATCCATGTCCCCCGCGTGAGAAGGACGGCGCGAAGCCCGATTTTACATACTCGACGGAGTGCTCAGCTGTTCGACAGGCAGCAATGGAGGCAGGAAGCGCTTTCAACTCGTGCTCATTTTTCAATCGCCCCGTGCTTGGCGACTGAGCGATAACGTTCCCGCAAGTCACAGACACCATTTTCCAAGATGGTATGGGCCTCTCGCTGCCCACTGGCAGTGCTAGTGGCCGCCATGGCGCTCGTTGGCGAGCCATTTCTCCTGCGAATGCAAGCAGTTGGCGCCACCACCATCGATACGGGGACTGCTCCGGGTCTTGCGGCTGGCACCACCGGCGGTGGCTCCATTGACCCAGTGTACCCGACCACCACCGACGAACTGATCGCGTATCTGAAGGACTCGGAGCCACGCGTGGTTGTGCTCAACCAGGAGTTCGACTTTCGAGGCACCGAGGGCTCCACCACGGAGGTCGGCTGCCGTCCGGACTACACTCGCGAGTGCATGGCGGAGAACAACGGCTACCAATCGCAAGACGTGATTTTAAACGACGGCGACACGGCCATGTCGCAAACGGGCGGCTGCTCGGACGGCACGGCTGTGAACGTGACCTTCGACAACGCAGCCAAGGATTTCATGGTCGTGGGCAGCAACAAGACGCTCGTGGGCGAGGGCACGGCCGGCGTGATCGTCGGCAAGGGGCTCTGGATCGACGGGGACAACGTCATCGTGCAGAATATCCACATCACGGACCTGAACCCGCACCTCGTGTGGGGCGGCGACGCCATCTACATGCAAGGCACGGACGACCGCGCCATGGAGAACGTGTGGCTGGACCACCTCAAGATCTCGAGCATTGGCCGACAGATGCTTGTCACGGGCTTCGCGGGGGTGAACAGCCTCACGGTCAGCAACTGCGAGTTCGACGGCGTGACCGAGTACTCGGCCTCGTGCGACGGCCGCCACTACTGGACCATGATCCTCAGCGGCGACGACACGCAGGTGAGTCTGCTGAACAACTACATCCACCACGTCTCTGGTCGAGCGCCCAAGATCGACAGCTCCGTGGTACACGCGGCCAACAACTATTGGTGGAACTGCTCGGGCCACGCCTTCGACATCGGAGACGACGCCTACGTGCTCATCGAGGGCAATTACTTCGACACGGAGCCGACACCCAACGTCGAGGACAGCACTGGGTCTCTCTTCGTGCCGACCGACAGCAATCAGGACCAGTGTCAGGCCGACTTGGCGCGTGACTGTCCATTGAACGTGCTAGTGAATAGCGGTACCTTGTCGTCGGAGGACCGGAACGAAGACACTGCGATCGCCACAGTGGCCGCGGTAGCTGCATTCCTGACGGTTGACGTCGCCGACGCAGCGGAGCTCTACCTGGTAAGCGATAACTTCGGCGTCGGGACGCTGTCTGGCAGCACAGCCAGCAGCTCAACGACAGCCACCACGACATCGGATGCAAACAGTGTCGAGGAGACAGTGGGGACAGTTCAACCTGCTGGAAGCAGCGTTGAAGTCGGCAGCGAAACGGGGACAACCGCAGCGGAGGCGTCAGCAACAACTGATACGACTGTCACCGCCGAGACCACGACGACTTCCACTGCGACTACTACTACTACTTCCACTACCACCAGCACTGGCGAGGCGCCTGGCTTCGCGGCTGGAACCACCGGAGGCGGCAGCGTGGACCCGGTGTACCCGACGACCATCGACGAGCTGTCCACCTACCTCAGCGATGCTGAGGCCCGCGTGATCGTTCTTCAGCAGACGTTCAACTTTACGGACACGGAGGGCTCCACCACGGAGACGGGTTGCCGGCCGACGTTCAACCAGGAGTGCATCGCCAAGAACAACGGCTACAAGTCGCAGGACGTGATTCTCATGGACGGAGACACGGCCATGTCGCAAACGGGAGGCTGCGATAGTGACGGCATTGCCGTGGAAGTGACGTACGACAACGCCGCCAAGAACCCGCTGGTCGTGGCCAGCAACAAGACGCTGATTGGAGAGGGGTTGACCGGTGTGCTGTACGGCAAGGGCCTCATCATCGAAGGCAGCAACGTCATCGTGCAGAATGTCCACATCACGAATCTGAACCCGCAGCTCGTGTGGGGCGGCGACGCCATCACCATCCGAGGAGCCGACGACACGGCGCCCTCGGGCATCTGGGTCGACCACGTCAAGATCTCGAGCATCGGGCGGCAGATGGTGGTGGTCAACTTCTCGGGAGCCATGGGGCTGACCATCAGCAACTCGGACTTTGACGGCAACACGGAGTACTCGGCTTCGTGCGACGGCCACCACTACTGGACGTTCCTGCTCTACGGCGAGACGACGCAGATCAGCTTGGTGGGGAACTATATCCACGAGACGTCGGGGCGCTCGCCCAAGATCGGCGGCACAGCCGACCAGAGCGTCATCGTGCACGCCGCCAACAACTACTTCGACGACAATACTGGCCACGCGTTCGACGTGGCAGCCAGCGCCTACGTCCTGGCGGAGGGCAACTACTTCGCGTCGGTGGTCACCCCCAACCTGAACGACACGGACGGCAACTTCTTGGTGCCCGACGCGGCCAGCGACTGCGAGGCCAGCATCGGACGCGACTGCGAGCTGAACGTGCTGGCCGACAGTGGCGTGCTCGCGGGCTACAATGAAGATGCGGTCACCACACAGATCAGCAGCTTCCAGACGCAGATCGGGGGCTACGCGATCGCGGCGGCGGCGCAGTTCACCGCATCGAGTGACAACTTCGGCGTCGGCGCACTAGCCTAACGTACGGGCGAGAACAGTCAGACAGCGTGAGTAAATGAGTAAAGCAAAGAATCGTCAAGTGTCTGTGTCATTGATCCTCTGAGCCATCGGTGCTCTTGGCGAGGCGATATGCCAATGGAGAACAGTTGAAGTTGAGAGCAGGATTGTTCAGTTCCCGACATCACTTGTGGCCGCCCGACCGCTGCATCTTCAGCTGAAGCATCATGGCCCACACTTGACCCACTCGACTCGGCAATCCATCGGTGACGTCTGATACAGGGCGAGAGGTAATGCAGAAGCGGGAGATGACTAAGGCGACTCACGCTCGGAGCCTGAGGTCCCACCGTCGGATCAGATTCTGCGGCGCACAGCGAATCTGACGATTCGGCAGCACCGCGCTCTCGCGAATAGTGGCCTCATATCTGCCGTGCCGACTCGGGGGACTGGATGACCCCAGGAGTTTTGCAGCTCAACCTTGAGGCATCTACATGCGCACGCCCAATTGGCTCTTCATGCTGGCACAGCCCACGTGGCGTGCTGTTCGGCCACCCGCATAACTGCCACCAGCACGGGTAGAACAGCTTGGCGAAATGATGAACGCTGAATTTTGGGCAGGTATCCGGTTCAAAGGGGCCCGCCAATCCACCTGTCCTCCTCACTCCCACCTCGTTGATCACCGTTGGGTATTGCTCGCAGGTCTCCCAGGTTTGCAGCAGCTTCGGATGCCACGGGTGTTTCCTTTGAGTGGTGGGGTGCTCAGAGGAGGTTCTCTCGGCGAGCTGAAGGATAGGATAGCGAAGCCTCCCCCTCAATGTGCTCACGCCGCATCACTGTTTTACGATGACACGTCGGCTGGATTATGCGCCCCAGCAGCTACTGAAGTAAAGAGGGACGTCGCGTGTTGGCACGGCTGAGTCAAAACATGCGGAGCGAAGCCCGAAGATGCGCCGTGTTGGGGAGAATCGAGCGTGTGCAGAGCAACGGCGCGATTGTTTTGAGCGGGCGAGACTACGGTGCATGCATCAATCCATGTGCAGATTCAGGAGGACACCGTGGGCCTCTGCGATCCCAATGGCACAGCTGTAATGCTCGTTTGGGTGGGTCACCCGGTGGAAGGGCGCTCGAGACCTCGTGCTCCACATCCCGTTCTGATTATCCTCCGGATGGCAGGGCTGTGAAGAGTCAAGTAGAGTTTGGGTCTCATTTCCGAATTTGCGTCGGCCCGAACAGCACTCCCCACTCGTTCCATCGTTCGATACCAATCTACCAAGCATGGTCCGTGTCCTCCGCTCCGCTGCGCTTTCAGCGGCGCTCCTCGCGTCCAGCGCCGCTGCCGACAGCACCAGCTACTTCATCACGGCCGAAGCGTCAGACTACAACAACGAGGCGGTGGCCACTCTGCTGGCCAACGTGGGCTCAGTCCGCGCGGACGGCGAGGCTTACGCCGTCTTCGACTGGGACAACACGTGCATGTTCGGCGACATCTCGTACACGTCGGTGTTCTACCAGGTGGACAACTTGGACTTCCGCTTCGCGCCGGAGGACTTCGAGACGATCTTCGCGCTCGGCTACAACGCCACCGGTGGTGACACGTGCCTCGTCAACGGCACGGCGTCGGTGCTCGGCCAGGACGTGAACGGCACGGACGTGACGCTGGCCACGGCTCTCAGCGAGACCGCCAAGGACTACAAGGTGCTGTACGACTCGTACATCGCCCCCACCTACAAC